>CABHPR010133627.1:0-19618 GCA_902168415.1 Peromyscus melanophrys
TCCATATTTGTTAGATCCTGGCAGTTTATTTTATACTTAAATCCCAAACAAAAGGAATTTCTCTTTTGCAACAATCTGCGCAGGCGCTGCTAAGTTTGTGGGACCGTGACTCCATGCTTGAACACCAGAGGGCGCACTTTCCAGAGCAAAGTGACTTCCTGGGGGCTGAAACACGGGGCCTCAGTCAACCTCAAGGGACTTCATCAAAGAAACTGAGCCAGCCCCCTCAGCCTCTTTCCTTTTCTACATCCCAGTAAAGTCCATGATCTCACAGTTGCCCTGCTCTAGAGCAAGACTCCAGAACCTTCTAGAAGCCGTCTGCTTCCTCATTTTCCATTTTCTCTTCAACCCACTCCAGTCAGGTTTCTTCCCCACCGCAGCTGCACCTCTCCAGGTCACCACTGGCTTCCATGCTCCCATCCAACCCTCACACTTCAAGCTCCTTGCTGACAACATGCTGCCATGGTTCCCCGGATCTCCCCCACCTCACTGCCCCCTCATCCTCAGATTCTTTGGATAGCCTCACTCAATTGCCCTTCTCTCCCTCTGTCTTCCTGCCTCACTCTTGGTGATCCTCAGTTGATCACTAGCTCTTAGAGACACTGTGGTTCCTGTCTATTGGGTGATACATTCGTTTTCATAAACTGAGAGAGGTTGTAACTGTTCATTGTTTTAAGGCACTAAACTTTAGCACAGGGTCTTAATGAATCAGTAGACAGCATCCTCAGATCCACCCCTTTGACCTCCCACCCAGCATTAACCCAACCCTAGCAAAATTCTGTCTCCTAAAGAGTTATGTTTTTTAACTCAGGACACCTGTCAATGTGATGTCATCAGGAAAGAAGGTTCCCCTAGATGTAGTCAAGCAGAGGTCATACCTGTATGGGTGTTCCCAAATGTGATAACTGGTGTCCTTATAAGAAAGGGGAAATGTGTACACACACACACACACACACACACACACACACACACACACACACACACACACACGACCATGAAGGCAGAGTTTAGGGTATCAACCCAAGAACACTCTAACATAGGAACAAGCTAAGAAGGATCCTTCCCTGACACCATTAGCTGGAGCCTGGAGCACAACAGAACTGGTTTCAAATGCACACCCTTCGGAACGCTGAGAAAGTAAGTTTTTACTATCTTAAGGTGCAAAGTCTGTGCCATATTGTCAGAGCAGCCTTAGGAATATGATTCTTGGAGAGAACCCGGTTGAATTAGAAACATCTTGTTCTGTCATTTCTCAGCAGTCTTTACAAGGCTGAGACTATTTCATGAGCGAATGAGAAAAAATATTATTTGAAGGAACAGGATTCTTCAGAAAAAAATGTGTTATTCAGGAAGTTATCAAAACACATCAGAAAAGAGTATTTTTGCATAGACCAAAGCATCAGATGAAAAAAATTCTGCTTAATTTTTGACAGGGTCCAAAAGAGCTGATAAATGACAAAGTTCTTGTTTTGTTTTTTTTAATAGATCTAAATTTAAACATCTTTCTCTGATTATTTAAATTCAAAGGGACATCTTAGGAGGTGATCATGATTTCAAATCTGTTCAAAACCCAATAGATGATATTACAACTACATTCACAGGGCTCATGTCTAACAAGATCAGCACATAATGGTTGGAAACTTTCATCGGCTCCATGAGAATTAGGACCAGCCCTGGGCACCTCAGTGCTGGGACACTTGGAAGACAGGGAACCTATGCACTATCCTGTCCAGTCTCCTTTAAAAGAAGGTCTTCTTAAGCTCTTCTACAAATTTCTCATCCTCAAAAGGCTTCCTCTGGCTGCCGGGCTGGAGAAACTTCTTCACTGTGGGGAGGTTGCTGACTCTGGTTCTCAGGGCCTGCAATATAAAACCTCAAAGTGAGACCCAAAGCAGTATATCCCAGGGAATCTGAGCCCCCTCCTGAACGAAAACCAAATAACTCCCTTCAGCAACATGAGGGAAGAGCCTGGGGCACAGATCATAGAGGCAAAGAGCGGGAAGTAAAGCCGAACAGCCCTTCCTTCTGGTGCACCCTGAAGACTTCAGTCATCCCCACCTTCCTTCTCACCCTTTAATCATATAGAGCTGTCCCCAGTGAAAGAAAAATGAAGAGAAATGTCGGTCAGATGTCAATACTGAGAAACCCTCACACAGGTAAAATCAAGATACTGAGTAGGAACGATGACAGAATAGAGCAGGGAAACCAGAGTCCAGACTTAATGGATGGATCACAGTGAGAGATGGGAGGAGGGGTTTCTGTGTTCGAGGAGTATGTGCCCACGCTGAGAGAAATACAATGTCTGCTAACGGGAGCTGGCTCTGAGAGACAGAAACCAGATAGGAAGAGAGCTGCTAAGACAGCCTTGGTGCACAATGATATGGGCATCTGGGATCAGGAGAATCCCAGAGAAATCAGGGTCTGAACCTGCAGTGGAAAGGGAGCTTGGGGAGAGAGCTGAGTGCTGGCATCTTCTCATTGTACAAGGTCAAATTATACTTGTTGAGGTAGTGTCTAGGCCAAATTTCCTGGTCCAACAGGACTCTCTTCACACTCCAGACACAGGCCTGGAAGACCATTTTCCAGTTGGTGGAGGGGGACTGAAGATTGGCTAGATGTCCGATGCCAGCTGCCCAGTGGTACGCAAAGGCTTGTGCCAAGAGCGGAGGGCTGACCGTGAGGGACTGAGCTATTTCACCTGAAGCAGGGGGAAGCTGGCCACAATGCTGTCATTCAGCTCCTCGATGTGGTAGAGAAGTTCGACCACGTGAATGTCAGCCCTGCTCAGCCGGTTCCCAACAAGGTAGTCTTGCCCATGGCTTTTCAACACCTGCAGAATTTAGGAAATTGACCCATGAACATAAACACTCAGGTGGAACACCAGTATTTCCCTGACACATTCAGTCCAATTCTCCTCCTTCTGCAGCCTCCTGGAGGAAGTGTAGAGTCCTGGACCTCTCTCTCGGACCCTGACATGAAGAATGGGGAGTCTGCTATCACCGCCATTAAAGTCAAAAGGGACCGGGCGGTGGTGGCGCACGCCTTTAATCCCAGCACTCAGGAGGCAGAGGCAGGCAGATCTCTGTGAGTTCAAGGCCAGCCTGGTCTACAGAGTGAGTTCCAGGAAAGGCGCAAAGCTACACAGGTAAACCCTGTCTTGAAAAAAAAAAAAAGCCAAAAGGATCCCTTCATTTTCATCCCACATGGTACATCACCTGCCTGTTCCTGCATTTTACCCATTGCCTAGGGCTTACCTCCTGCTGCGGTTTCTCCCTGTTCATACCATCCCAAAACTGTCAATGTTTTCCCCTCAGCTCTCTCTATACATAACCAAAAGTTTCTCGACTTTCACCGCAGGATCCTTCATCCATGAGTAGGCTATTTTTGTGTCTACAGTTTTCCTCTTGTCTATTTTCCTCATCTTTTAGATGTCTCTGGGATCGAAAGTCAACTTGAGGGACTGGGGCAACAGCTTAGTTGGTAAGGTGTCTGGTAAGAAAACGCAAGGACCTGATTTCAGATCCCCAGAATACACTTTTAAAAATGGGACAGGGGGCTGGACCAATGGCTCAGCAGTTAAGAGTACTGGCTGCTCTTCTAGAGATCCTGGGTTCAATTCCCAGCACCCACTTGGTGGTTCACAACTGTCTATAACATGGGACTGGAAGCTATCTTCTGGAGTGCAGATATACATATAGATAAAAAAAAACCCATATACATAAAATAAATAAATGATTTTTTTAACTGGGACATGATGATACATGCGTGTATTTTTGTTTTGTTTTGTTTTGTTTTTGATTTGCCAGGCAGGGTTTCTCTATGTGGCCATGGCTGCCCTGGAACTCACTCTGTAGACCAGGCTGGACTCAAACTCACAGAGCTCCACCTGCTCCTCCCTCCCCAGTGCTGGAATTAAATGCATACACCATCACCACCCAGCTCAGTGCTGGCACATCATGCCTGTATCCTCAGCCTTGGGAGATGTAGCAAAGGCAGGTGAGTGCCTGCAGCTCAACGGCCAGCCAGCCTAGCAGAATGATGAGCTTTAGGTTGCATTTTAAAATAAAGGTGGAGAGTGATTGAGGAAAGATAATTGATACCAGCCTGGGACCTCCACCTGCATGTACATGTACACACACCACGTACAAAAATGTCACTCATGTTCATGTGCTCACAATGAAATTAATAAAGACAATTTGAACCACCATCTTGGCAACAACGGCTCTCACTCTTAACACTGTGGCATAATCGGCAAGCCGGAGTGTGGAGGGTAACTGAACTTAGGTCTGTAACTAAGAACTTGCTTCATTGGGGGAGAGTGGGATGGAGAGATGGACACATATGATGAAGACAACCCCACGGGATGTCCAATCCCCTACATCATCCATGGGGAGTGTCATGTGGCCTCTAGACCGTCTCTCAGCTTTTCTCAGTAGATGAAAGTTACATGACAACTGGGGAGGACTAATACATGATATTTAAGATGCATGAATAAGAGGAAAAACCAAACACACACGGAACTACCTGTTAAAGATATTTGTCAAACATATTGGGAGAGAATAAATACAAAAAGAAGTATGAATGATTGCTTGGTATAAAAACAAAGCACAACATACTTTTTACACTTATTATATCTGTTTGTGTGAGTGTATGTGTGTCTGTCTGTCTGTCTGTGTCTGCTGTGTCTGTGTGTCCACCTGCCACAGCACCTGTGTGGAGGTCAGAGGACAACCCAAGGGAATAGGTTTTCTCCCTCTACGACATGGGTCCCAGGGATCAAACTCAGGTCATCAGGTTTGGGAGCAAGCACCTTTACCCACCAAGCCATCTTTTCAGCCCATGTAATTTACACTATGCAATTACACTCAAGGAATACGTTGTTGTTGTTGTTGTTGTTGTTGTTGTTGATGATGATGATGATGTTGTTGTTTTGAGACAGGGTTTCTCAGTGCAACTTTGGTGCCTGTCCTGGATCTCGCTCTGTAGACCAGGCTGGCTCGAACTCACAAAGATCTGCCTGGCTCTCCCTCCTGAGTGCTGGGATTAAAGGTGTGTGCCACCACCACCCGGCATTGAATACTTTTATTTCATAGTATAGGTGACTTAAGTGTTAAGAATGGCTGTAGAGATGATCATCACGTGACGTGCCTTACACTATCAGTACCACAAAGAGCAGGGTAGGAGATCTGATCACACGCTGGCAGCTGCTTACCATGGACCCAGCACACAAGCAACAACTTAACATTGGTTGGATAGATGAATGAATGATCTAATGCTCCACAAGTTAAGCAATAATTCCTTTATTTATTTACAAGTCTGTATTGTTTATGCCCAGTTTTTGATTAATGATCTTATTCAGCCTGACTTCAGGTGATTTCCATCTTAAAATATTTATCTCACATACAGAGAGAAGTCTTAGTAAGGCAAGTACAAGAAACAATATCAGGAAAATATCCCTAAATTCTGGAGATTTTTAAAAATATAATTTCATTTCTTTCTTCTATATGTCAGTGTATAAACTTCCTGTCTCTGAAATATTGCTGTATTCTCCTGATGGGCATCTGATCTCAGGTCTCCTGGCCCTTGATGTCAGAGGATCATCTAATGTGTTGATTTCATCCTGTTGATTCTGAATCAGCATCACAGTGCTCTGCAAGATCTATTCCAACCTCTAATGTAGTCAACATCACAGTGTTCTACAAGATCTATTCCAACCTCTGATGTAATCAACATCACAGTGCTCTACAAAATCTATTCCAACCTCTAATGTATTCAACATCACAGTGCTCTACAAGATCTATTCCAACCTCTAATGTATTCAACATCACAGTGCTCTACAAGATCTATTCCAACCTCTAATGTAATCAACATTATGGTGCCCTGTAAGATCTATTCCAACCTCTAATGTAATCAACATCACAGTGCTCTGCATGATCTATTCCAACCTCTAATGTAGTCAACATCACAATGCTCTACAAGATCTATTCCAGCCTCTAATGTAGTCAACATCACCTCTACAAGATCTATTCCAACCTCTAATGTAGTCAACATCACAGTGCTCTGCATGATCTATTCCAACCTCTAATGTAGTCAACATTATGGTGCCCAGCAAGATCTATTCCAGCCTCTAATGTAGTCAATATTACGGTGCTCTCCAAGATCTATTCTAACCTGTAATGTGGCTCAGACCTTTACACAGTCCAGCTCTAATTGTTACCATGAAGTTATACCATACTGAAAATTCTAGTAAAGTCAATTTTTCTGAAACTAGTGAGCTCTGACATAACTAGAGCAATGTCTCTACACAACACCTTCAGAATTGGGGTGCTAGACTAATCCTAATAAAAGTCCTTTGGAAAAAAGGTCAATGCTCTGGCAACACCAGGTGCCATTTTCCTCCTGTCTTTGTTAAACTGAATGTCTCTGACCCCCAATGTTCATACACTAACTCATGATATGACACAGTTTGTAGGTGGAACATTTGAGAACTAATCATATGTTCTCACGAGTGACAATAGCGCAATCTCTCTCTCTCTTCTCTCTCTCTCTCTCTCTCTCTCTCTCTCTCTCTCTCTCCTCTTTCCTTGAGATGGGACCTCATGTAGCCAAAGTAGCTGAGGATGATCTTAAACTTGTTCTTCTGGCCCCCACCTCCCGAGGGCAGGGACTACAGGTGTGCTGGTGTTACAGGTATGTACCACCATATCTGATTTATGTGGTGCTGGAGATGGGACCCTTGGCTTTGTCCATACTGGGCAGGTATTCTACCAACTGAGCTGCAGCCCAGGCCTCCCACTGTTAAGATTATAATGGTACCTCTGAGAGCTCCTGTGAGCCATCTGCCATGTGAAGACACAGCTAGATGTCAAGCATCCATGAACCAAGAAGCAAGGTCTTTCAAGAAAGGAATCTACCAGAGCATTATACTTCTCAGCCCCCAGAATTATCAGAAATAAGTATCTTCACATGTGAAGCATAAGCCACTTAGTCCATGGCATTTTTGTTATAGCAGCCCTAAATTAGAAGATACTCACTAGACTATGATGTCCTCCAAACTCAGTGCCCTTGAAGGTGACACAGCCTCCACTTACCTCTTCAAAGGCGGGAAGGTGACACTTCCTTGCTTTCCGTGTGATCTGGGCAAGGCTTGCATCTTTCTCCCCAGGTGGAAGGAATGGATAGCGAATTATCATTTCATTCAAATCGATCGTGCCTTCTGTATACATGTCAATCCTGAAAGATAAAATTCTTCCTCAAATACTGCCAACCTGTCTTGTATTCATTGATTAAAACCTAAGAGGAGCCAAGCGGTGGTGGCACACGCCTTTAATCCCAGCACTTGGGAGGCAGAGCCAGGCGGATCTCTGTGAGTTCGAGGCCAGCCTGGACTACAGAGCAAGATCCAGGACAGGCTCCAAAGCTACACAGAGAAACCCTGTCTCCAAAAAAAAAAAAAACCTAAGAGGATGCAACTTGGATGGTGGCCAAGGGACACTACCTTCAGTGGGGCCTCCAGCTTTCACTCATCAGTTAACATTGGTTTCTTAGCTCTACAGGACAGGCAGCATTTGTGATGTTTTGTTACCCATGTAACCAACACAGGCAGAAAGAGCACCAGCAATCCACCAGAGTCAGTACTGTGAGAATGTGGCATTCACAGCCAGGAACCCTACAAAGAGGGGTTGCTGTCGGCTGTGGTACGTCCTATGCCCCACAGACCCTCAGAGTCCCTGGCACAGCTGTTCAGGCTCTGCTGTCCCTCCCCATCCTACTGCATGGCTCAGGCTCCCTAATGTCAGAAGCTCTCCCAGTTGTTTTCCATTAAAAACAGATCCACTCCACCCTCCTGTTCTATCATCTAATTGTAGCCATGCTGGCATTTCTTGAGTCCCCACCTAAAATAGCACCTCACTAAATACTGTTTTTGTTTTTTTATGATCACAGGTGTGGAGCACAGGAAAGACTGAATGAAATTTGAAACGAAGTTGATAAACTACTTTTTAAAAATACTCAGTCTATTGAGATACGTTCATAGCCATAATCGTCACCCAAGCATCTTATTCAGTGCTTTTCCGTATAGTCACTGAAGTTGCTAAGGACAACATTCTCCAGTCTCACGCTTTTCAACTTCACTGGGTAAAAATAAGACCCATAGCTGGGTCAGCCAAGCCCCACCCCTCCCACCAACTCTAGACAGCTTCTAATCTACTTTCTGTCTCTATGGATTTGAGTTTTCTGGACATTTTAAACAAAAGAAAACACAAAGTGTGGCATATTACATCCGATCTCTCTTAGGTAACAGAATACCAAGGCCATCCCATGAGTCTGTCCATCCCTCTGTGCAGATATAATTCATTGTGTTTCCTCATCCATTCAACTGTTGGACATTTTTCACTTTTTAAATATTATGAACAACGTAGCTATAAACATTTTGAAATAAACATAACCAAAGATACACGCTCATTTCTCCTGGATATATTTCTCATGGAACGCTGGGTCATTAGTAATGCCATGTCTAACCTTTCCAGAGGTTTCTAAGGACTCAGCAAGTGGAATCAGGACTCCACCATACTGACCTCATAGTTCCTTAGAGTTTTCAAAGCCCTGACCCCATACTAAATCCAAGAGCTCGATCCTACTGTATAATCACAGATCTCTATATCCATGAATTCTGCCCTGCTTTATATCACAGTTCTCTAAGGGCAGCCAGGTTTATAATTCCCTCTCCACAGGCGTCTCCCTCCTCGATATCAGTGCAAATGCCCAGCCTGTGGTTGTGATCTCCCTCCCACAGCTATGCTCACTCAGGAGGGGACTTAAATCCTTCTTCTCATGTTATCTGTTCATAAGTACAGGAAACTCATCATACAGGGCTCTCTCCTTCATGTCCTTCCCATAGAGGTTGTATTTGGAGGCAATGTAGTTGAGAATGGCTCTGGTTTGCACCAGCTTCATTCCGTCAATCTCCACCATGGGCACTTGCCGGAACATCAAACTCCCATCTATTGGATGAAGCAAAGAAAAGAAGAACAAGTTTTCTATGGCTCAGATATGTTCAAAATGGTATGTTTATTAACTAAGACAGACATTAATTCTTACCATTTTTTAACCTTTTCAAGTCTTTTTGCGTTTTAATGTATTTTTCTTCAAACTGTAAAGCAAAAAATAGCACGTGAGTTCTTGTTAGCCATCCCGCTGTGTTTGTGCCTCTCACATGATAACACCCGCACACAGAGTGGAGGGAAACATTCTTTAGTAGGAACACTGATAAGCTGGTCTTAGCCATGCAGAAACTGATTGCAGAGATAAAGAACAAAGGCAGAGGAACTGCACACACCTGCTCATTCTTACAGTTCACCTCCACCATGCCCACACCTATGTCCGTGATGAGGTCATGGCACTGGGAGAATGGTATTGGAGGGAAGAGACTGAGAATTTCTCCTAATCACATCCCAGGAAAGTCTGTGTCTCTGAGAGAGTTGAGAACAGAACTTTTTGTGTTTCTACCACGGGATGTGCCAAGGGCATAAACATCTAACTTTGTGCCCGTAAGAGGCCTCTGCTGCAATTGACAGTACTTCGTTCCCAAGAGGCTGTTTGGTGAGTAAAATGGTCTTAGCTGATACATAGCTTTTACCTTTTAACAACTGCTATACAACGGTCTGCCCTGGAAAAGATGGGGTGCACTAAGATAGAATTCCACATTTAAGGAAAGAATCAAAGAGTTATCACATCATTTTTCTCTAAAAACAAAGCCACCTTTGATTTCTGATGACTGTAGAGGGTGAAATGGTACCTTGGTAAGGCGGCATTGATTAGACACAGTAATAAAGTTTGTGGCTTAGTAACCTAATGTTTAAGTTAGTATAAGGACTAAGTCACTATGCATGTAATTAACTCTGGAAAGTTCCAAGTTTCCATTAAGTGCTAGATAGATGTAAGTCAGCGTTTGGATTTATCAGGTGCTGCTACTTCATCATATAATCCCATATTTTTCCTTTAAATAGCTCTAATACTGGTGAGGATACAGCTTGGTCTTGATCTGCATTCAGTCATTTAAACCTTGTCCTGAGACAAAGGCACTTGGGTTGGAGTGGCAGCCAGTAGCAGAGATGTCTCTGTCTGGTCACATGTAAGGAAACATCAAGTTGGAAACCAGTTCCTATTTAACATACATTATTCCGTCGGCAGACTCTCTCTCCATCCAAAAGACCATCAGGACAGTCATCAATATCTTTGGGTTTCAATGCTGGTATATTCTGGTTTCAAATGAGACTGCCTCAATCGGACTATGTGATCGGGGAAGTCCCTCAGCACCAGCAAGCCTTTGGTTGTTCTTTAAAATGGGGACAAAGCACTTCCTTAAACAGACTGATGTAGTGTTGCCAAAACACATCATAGTGGACCAGGTCCGCATAAGCCAAATAATAAGCAATATTAGTGTTGGCAGTGGCTGTTGTGTTTTTATGGAGTTCCCTATAAAGAACAGTCAGAGTTTTGGGATTCCTAGCATGCTGTGAACAACAGCATCTTGTGGTTCTACACATTCATACAGGTCACATTACAGAGAAACTAAGAGGATGTGTGCAGTCAGTTTATCAAAAGTTCCTTCAAGTAAAACATAAGGGACATGCTGGTCATTGCAGAAGAGTGGTGGGGTGGGATGCAGTTGTCCAGTATGGTGTTGATGGGGGGCGGGGGGCTGGTGGTGAATGATGGGGCTGTAATGATCACTACTGGGGCACAGAGAGCCCAGAAGACCTAAGTAAATGTTTTCAGACATTCTTGAACATTACCTTCTTCAGTCACACTGGGATGGAAAATGGGAAACCATAGGCTGTAGCAGGACATCCTTGTTTGTTTGTTTGTTTGTTTGTTTGTTTGTTTGTTTGTTTTTCCCCCAAGACACCTCTAGGGGGCAGCACCATAGTCCAAAGAATCTTACCGGGTTCCTGCTCAGGCAGTAGGAATGCTGTCAAACACTTGACCCTGTCCTCCTAGATATGGAAGCTATCATACCACAGGGACCCACCTGGATGCCCCAGCACCAAACACAGAATGTATGGCACATAATAGATGCCGCAACAAGTAATTGTTAAGCAAATGTGCCCTATGGCTAACAGGTAGTTACTGCCATTATCTACCCACCTCTCATTTGTGTTACGTATTTTCACTGTAATTGTTTCTTTTCTGATAGTATACATCTTAAGTATTTTATTATAGAAATGTATAAAATGTATAAATATGCAGAAAAGCATATTGCTGTTCTTTGTACTCCACATCTACCCTCAACAGTCATCTTGAGCCAACAGGCTTTCCTCTACATACCCCACCCTCTTCCCTTCTTCTGTAATAACCTGAAGGAATCCCAGCAACTACGCACAGCCACGGCTGCCATTACAATGTTCCGTGCAACATGACTGTCTACTCAAGGTTGCTCCAGCAGGCTGCAGTACAACTGAAGCATTCCTGTTGTTTAGTGGATACACAGCCGAAGAAGAGTAAGAGAAGAGAGAAAATGCAGAAGTGAATAATCCCCTGGAAAATTCCCAGTGAAGAGAGTAGTGGAGCATTTTAAGATCTTACGGGTTCCTCTTCTTTTCAGTCATACACAGGCCTTTACCACATGGGCCTTTCAAGGACATTTCTGATCCGATCTATAGCCAATAGAAATGTCTTAGGAGGGACATCCACTTACTCCTCACTGACTCACTCAGACCAGTGTGTAGTCTGCTAAGTGGCTTATGTAAATGTCCACCTTTTGTGTCTTTTAAATCCCAACTTCACTGTGCCTTTTCTATGCTTAGGTTTGCTTACATACACAAGTGTTTACCATTGTATTATAATTGCCTACAGTGTCCAGTATATGGCATGCTGTGTGAGTTTATGATCTAGGAACATAAGCTACACTATATAGCATAGGTCAGTGGTAGGCCACAACCTCGCATTGTGTCTAAGAATATTCCATGATGGTGAATGAGTGGCAGTGAGACTCACTGGGTGAAGGTGCCTGCTGCTAAGACTAACGATCCGAGTTCTAGCCCCAGAACCTACACTTCCACAAGATGTCATCTGACCCCCCCACACACACACCACACACATACACACACCACACACACACACACACACACACACACACCACACACCACACACACACACACACACACACACACACACCACACACACACACACACACCACACACACACACACACACATCACACACATACACACACCACACACACACACACACACACACCACACACACACACACACCACACACATACACACACCACACACACACATACCACACACACACACACACACACACACACACACACCATGCCATATGCATACTCATACACAAATAATAACAATGCATAAAACTGCATAAATTTATGAGTGATATATTTTTTAGAATGTACCACCATAATTAATAAATACATGGACATATTTCATACTTCAATAATTTGTTTCTCTAAAGCATAGGAATTTTGTGAAAAATAATTCTAACACACGATCACAACAAAAATAGTAATTGAGCGTCATCACTCAGTACTCAAATCTCTAATTGTTACTTAAATGATACAGATTCTTTTTCAGTTTGTTTAAATAAAAACAAGGTCTGTAAAAGTGATGTTTCTTATGTTTATTTTGAAATTATACTCTTTCGTAAGAAAGACTTAATCTCTTAGGTCAAGCCTGTGAAGCTCTTAAGAATTGGCATTTTTATTCACACTTCAACTCTTAACAAATCATTCAGTGAGAAACATCATCTGGCTTCTGTGGGGAAAGTGTTTCACTCAGTCACCTCAGGTCCAACTTAAGTTGGCTCCTCTTAGAACTTACCTCTACTCCAGCTGCAGCCAGGAGCCAGCGCACAGACTCCATTCTGCCCCGTGAATTGAAGTAGTGAAGGATGGGCTTGCTTGCCGTGATAACTGTCATTTTGTTTCTCTAAACATGAACGAATAAAAGAGACCATGTGAAAATGCATTTTCGGATAGACACCTGGAGAGCACCAACTAAAAGAATTGTCTTCCTCCTCTACGACAGTTCAATGGGTTCCTGGATTTGGTCCAAATTGTTCTCCAGCAGCAGCACCTGTGGACTAAGATCGGCCACTCTCAGAGAGGCATTGGTTAAAACGTTTCTGCTCTTGGCAGGCTAACAGGTGGGCACTTGTGGTCATGCCTGTGTGGGAGTCGGTGAGAAAAGGAAGAATCAGAGAATTCAAATGCATTGAAAACCTCCGAATTCCCCCAATAGCCTCTCTAGATATATTAAGTCTTTATTAATCATGATTTACCGAGGAAGATGCTATTATCTCTACATGGCAATTAATGAAACTGAATGTCAGAGGCGTTAAGTGCAATGCCTACTATGATGCTAAAACCAACAACAGACAGGAAAATCCACAGTGAGCACCAAAAGCAGAGAGGGTGTGGAACCCACAGCAGTGAAGGTCCAGGAAACTTGTCAAAGCCTTGGCAAGAGCAAAAGCTGATTCCCAAGAACCGTTCAACTGAGCAGGCGAAGCTTAACTGCCAAAGGTCCGCCACGCTGCCTCCCGGCCTCTTGTCAGTGATGGCCCCTGACCTGCAGGCTCTGACAAGCTCCTAGCATCTTCGTTAGACTCTGAATCCTACCACTAATGCTTCGGTTTCATTGTATAATCAAGCGAAAAGGACGCTGTTGACTTCATGTTACGGTACACAAAAGGGACCCAACAGCCCTTCATTATCACATAAGCAATGGGCATTCTCACAACTCTGTCTTTATTTCACTCTAAAAACATCACCTAAGAGGACTCCTTTTAGTATATTTACTTTATAGATGGAGATATTGGGGTTTCTGGGGAGACCTGCTCATATGCAAGGCAGTTCTGGGGTTTCACAGTCCCTTCTGTTGAAAGCCAGTTACTTTCATCGACAGTGGTGTTCACAATACGGTGGCACTCCTAAAAGAAACAAAAAAGAGCAGGGGACAGTGAAATGCAGGAAAATAATACGCGGTGAGTCCTCAGCTTCACGCATTTGTATCCCGCATGCATGGGCATACAGGCACGTGCTCAGTCATTATAAAAGATAATATACATATTGAGGGAGCCCAGTCAAAGCAGTCTGATAGCCCCTGCTCTATCTCAAACTGCTTGGGAGACAGGAGGTAGCAACAAATCAGAACACGAAAACCAGCAGCTCCTGGCATGGACACAACCAATCGCATCAGGATAACATGGGTAAAAGGCTTGTTGAAAGCAGGAGCACAAGGGCTGAGACCTGGGGGAAACGGCTCTACTCTCCTCTTCAATCTGAAGCTCTTTTAGAAAACATTTAGATTTACCTGCTCTAGATCTAAATATACATATGTATATATACATATATATACATATATATATGATTTCAAAACACAAATGCACAGAGGGACTACTTGGGAGAAGGAAAGAGGCCAGTTGGGAGGGGCAGATTAGTGTAGTGAGGGGGGAATATAAATACAAGGGCATATATATGTGAAAATCTCACAACACAACTCACTGTTTTACATGCCAACTGAAAGTTAAAGGGTTTTTTAATTAAAGAAAAATTATTCTTACAGGTTGTTCATGTTTTAGATAAAAGCAACAATATACTGGCTTTCTAAGAAAATGTGTGACTTGAATTACAGAAATCCAATTTAAAAACAATTATTTTAAAATGCACAACTAAAAAACTATAACCACTATAACATATAAAACACTTAAAAACACACAACTCACTTGTCTTATCTTTGTGATCATCGTGTATATTGTACATTCTTATCGGGTAGTGGAGGTGGTACAGATAATTGTTAGGGATGGAGAGCCAAGAGATCCAGCCCCCACAATACTGCTCAGGGACCCCCGATCATGTTACAGAGGGAAAGGAAGTTTTATCTTATGAAATATTTTACCAAATGTTCCTTATCGTTTCTGAAAAGGAGGTTGTCAAAGGCCGGGGCAAAACTAGGGTAAATGTTCCTATAAAGTTTTGCTGGGTAAACAGAAAGTGAGGCTGAGAGAGATGAATGATTTGTTGTGGGTAGAATATACAACCCTCCTTCATAGTACCAAGGAGTAATTCTCCCTCTGTAACCACCATGGCAATAGCCCCTGATACTCCCCTTACAGAGAACCAACCTGCCCATGCTCTCACACTAAATGCCATGGCAGGGCTTCTCTACTCCACTCTGGAGCCTTCAAGCTCTGTGCTGTCCTCTGAGGACCTCTGCCATGTTTTCCCAGTCAGAATCCTTCAGCCAACTGGTTGTAAAGGGAGGGTGCAAGGAGAGCAGCTAACATGGTACCTTTTTGTGAACAGCCTTTCAACCACATGATGAGAGAAGAAATGAAGAAGAAGTCCACACTCTGGTACTCTGACAACCCAAAACTGCTGAATGAATTGGAGAATACAATAACTAGATTTGTCTAATTAAGAAAATGGAGTTGGGGGAGCTGGAGAGATGGCTCAGAGTTTAAAAATCTGTTAAACCAGAGTTTGGTCCCCACACACTTGTCAGATGGATCACAACCACCTGTAACTTCAGCTCCAGGAGATCTGATGCCCCCTTCTGTCTCCTGAATCACAGATGAATATGTTCCCACACAGATATACATAACTAGACAGAAATCTTTTTATAAAGAAAATGGATTGGGGGGGCAACCATAGCTCAGGGGTAGGACCCTTGCCAAGCACCACAAAAAGGAGAGGGGAGGCTTTTCCTAAAAGAAATATAATCAATGATGAGTCTAGAAAATTAAGAAAACTGTCTCTGGGTTGTTCAAAAACACTGGGGCAAGAGTGTCATACCTTAATAATTGAAAGGGAGATACAGATAGGTTGAAACTCTTCCATTTTGGGGTATATAAACTCAACAGACTGTCTAATATCTGACTCACATTTTCTCTTGTGAAAGCAGTTTATAATATACTTCTAATGGCTATTGAGAAGTTACAATGAACTAAGGTATGCATAGTACTGATAAACTGTTATAAAAGGCTAGTCACAGCTCCCTAGTTCTGGGGAGATGGGTTCGTGCATGAACACCCTGCTAGCCCTGGTGAGGCTGAACATAGGCACCCACCTCTCCCTGGGGCATGGTGAAGGTGTTCAGCACTGTCAAGGGTTGTTAAATATTAAGTACTAATTAGGTGTCAATAAAAACATCAGTTCCACATTCAACTTTCTTAAGTCTTTCTTATAAACAAAAATGTCAATGCTTTTGATGGATTATTAAAACTCATAAAGCAGGCTGCTTAACAGGCTCTCCTTATCTTCTGTCTGGGCAGCCTTGAGCAGGGAAATGTCAGTCAAGCAGTCCCATCACTGGTAACAGGCTGGATGGCTCTCGGAAGCCCAGATGTTTGGGAAACTTTATAATAACTCTAAAACCCTTCAGCAGCCAGAGAGGAAGACACGCTCCAGCTATGACCACTCCAGATAGCCTACACATGCCTAGAAAAGTGGCACTCTAAACAAGATGAGCTTGGTGAATTCCAGATGACCCTCCATAGGCTGCAGTCATTTTCACTAAGGCCAGAGGCGGGGCAGGGTACTTCCAATAAGGTCTGAGATGAATGCCAACAATCCTTCATTGTGTCAAGACTATTGGGACGGTTGCCAATACACTTGCCATACTTCCTTATCTGCCTTCTCTTCAGCTGCCAAGCAGCTGGCCAGCCACTCTTCAGTCTACACCACAGCCGCTCCATTGCCTCTACTTCACTGTTGCTGTGGTAGCTAGGCTGCTGGTTTGTGACCAATTCAGCCATGCTACAAAGACGGAAGAACACTCAAGAGGAGCCTTTGACTAACCCTAATACTTTAAAACAAGGTGGGGCAGCACGTGAGAACATCTCACTGATAAATCACCAAGCAAAGCGAGCAATCCAGTTATGGATCCAGAAGGAAATCCGCATAGTAAGGCAAACCTCACATGCAAATGAAGGTTTGTATTTGCACCACCCACAGCAGTCCCTCTGATAGGCCACAAGGGGGAGGTGTTTCCTTTCCTGGCCTAGGTGGAAATGGTTAATGCAATTCTTGTGTAGTTTCCTCAAGGCATCTGCAGAGAGTTCAAAATGAGAGTTGGCAAAAAAGACTTTAGCCGGCTGTTTGCATAACAGTTCTTTTGTTTAAGGTAGCCAGGGCAGCAAGAGACATTGAAGTCTTTGCTTAGTCCCAGGAACATGCACATGAGAAGGTGTCCTTGCAGTAAGAACCTGAAGGCGATATCGTTAGCATTTATTACTGATTTTTAACAGCACTTCAATGATGCTTAACACCCGCCTCGTGCCCCAGGGAGAGAGAGGTGTCCCACAGCTTTCTCCAAACTATGGGGACTTAACTCACAAAAGATGAAGGCTCAGCCCCTATGAACTCAAAATCTATGGTAGAAACTGATATTAAATAAGTAATGTCAGAATAATTCAAGGAAAGTCTAAGTTAAGAAAATACAGTATCAGCTGAAGGTAAAACAGACAAATGGGAGCCAACAACATCCATAAAGGTGCCTAGGTGAGGAAGGTTCTGTGAGCCAGGCAGAAAGGGGAAAGCATACAAATAGTTGCTACACAGATCGGATTAAAAAGTCTGGACACTTGTGTTCATGTATATTTCAGAGAAACAACCCTTTGGTGTAAGTATGGCCCATGCAGTGTTTGAGGCATACTTACATTGATAATTACTATTTGTTTTCCGACGTTCTTATTTGACTTGAACTTACGCATCTTGCCTGGCAATGTAGCAAGAAAGTATTCCAGCTCGCCAACAGTTGCTTTTTACAAACATTGCCTTTGAGCTAAGCGCAAAATAGAGGCTTAGCATTTGCCGAAGTCTGTATTGCATTCATGAAAACCAGGAAGTTCAGGTTCTTGAAAAAGCCCACCACACAGACAAAGCAAAATCTAACTGAACTCTTTCTGGCTTCAATCGAAACTTCGAGAGGGAGCAGTCAGCCAGTTGTTTTGTAAGAGCAGCGGCAGCAGCAGCAGCAGCAGCAGCAGCAGCGACAGGATGGTGGTGGCTGCCTCCCTTAGCGGCAACCAAGAGAAGTCATGACAATAAAAGACAGGTTTAAGTTCAAGGGAACAGCCAGGGCGACAAGAAAAGGGATGGTAGGAATACAGAAGGCCAAAAATAAAGTTGTAGGGAGGACAAAAAGGTGAGCTTGAAGAACGGAGGATGTAGCTCAGCTGACAGAATGCTTATCTCGCACACAAAGTGGCCCCGTGCTCAAGCTCCAACACTATATAAAACTGGGCATGCTATTGCATGTCTTGTAATCCCAGCACTTGAGAAGTAGAAGCAGCAGGATCACAAGTTGAAGGCTACCCTCGGCTAGTTCAAGTTCGAGCCCATCATGGGCCACATGACAGCCTGTCTCAAAAAGAGAGACAGGGGTTGGAGTGGGGTTTCCAGAATGCAGAAGCTGAAGGAGGATGGAAGCCTACAAGAGCTATGAGAGCCGTGGAATAAAAACTGCAAGCCCTGCCACTAGAAAAGCTCCATACAGTCCAGTTTTCAACCTCAAGGATCTCAAATACTCAGGCCCAGAAGCCAAGAGCTGAGGAATTCCGAGTTCCTAGAGCTATACAAGAGTCGCACCACTAGAGGGCGCCGACTGCCGTCGGTCCCACCTGCCTGCTGCCTCTACTCAGTACAGCCGGCACAAAAAGACACAAGCACAGGATTTCATAACAGACCAAGGCTGAAGGGACCCAGCCAACTTAGTGCTAACAGTTTGGGATATAGCCTGACCATAGAATCAACACAAAAAGTTAACTTTAGGGAACTAGAGAAATGGGTCAGTTAAGAGTACTGGCTGCTCCTCCAGAGAACCGGGAACCAGCAGCCACATGGTGGTTCAAAGCCATTTGTCACTCCAGTTCCAAGGGATCTGATAACCTCTTTTGGCCTCTGTAGGCACCCGGTGATACCGGTAAAATATCCATACATAGAAAATGAAAAAAAAAAAAACTTAACTTTAAAAAAAAATATGCATCACTGTGCCAACTTTCTTCTTCTACACAAGGAGTTTAAGATAAAATGCCCCCCCCCTTCCCCCAAAGCAAGTTCACATTGAATTCCCTGGATCTTGTGAATGTAACTCTACTTGGGAAAAGGTTCCTGGAAGATGCACTTAAGGCCTTTCTGATAAGAAGATTCCGAATTATCCAGACAAACCTTAGCATAATGGTAAGTGCCTGAAGGAGAGGACGGACAGACACACACAAGGTGAAGTCGTAGAACAGATTGGAAGGATGTGGCCACACCCCGGGTGTTGAGTGACTTTTCCTGGGGCACCACTCACAGGGAGGCAAGTAGACTAGTGTGGGGAAGCCATGTGTGCGGTGACTTCCAGCAGCGTGGGCGGGGAGTGACTTAGAGAATGACGTAGGAAGGATTTTCTCCTAGAGCTTCTAAAGCCTGAGGACCAACTGACACCTTCCCTGTGGACTGCCGACCTTCACAGGTATAATAGAATCCATTTTCCCAGAGCCACCAAATGTCTATAAATCTACAACGGGAGCCAAACTCATACACACGCGTTCCTACATATCCCTCCTATTATTCCAGGGCTGCCTTGAAACAGTGCCAGATACCA
>CABHPR010133628.1:1223-27662 GCA_902168415.1 Peromyscus melanophrys
GCCCTTTACCCAGTACCTCTCCAGATCTAGGACCCCAGGCCCCTGGCCAAGATTCACACAGAGCCAGGGCAAGCCCACTGAGATTGTCCCTGTTCCAGGGAGGCTTACTGGAGTGGGAAACATCCCTCCCAGGCTACCCCACCCCCACTGCCCGACCCCAGGCTATCACACGGGACACCTTGTTTTAGTCTTCAGTCTCTGCCACAGGCTCAAGAATGGACAATGCCAGATCTAAACCCCATCCTCAGTCACCCCTAGGGTGCCTACTACGAAATTTATCCAAATTGGGGGACCTTAAGCACAAAACGCCTGATTTTCTTTTGTTCTGTGCCCCCTCCCCCCAGTACACGCTAGATAACCAGTCTAAATGGCCACCAGAGGGCACTCTTGATTTTAACATTCTCCATGATTCTACATTTTTCTTCAGGCACGTGGGTAAATGGTCTGAGCTCCCTTATGTCCTGGTCTTTGTCTGCACTCCTGCCCCCTCCCTCTGTAGCCAGTGCTTGAGGGCTCAAGTCTTGTTGACCAGGGTTACAGCTAAAATTCCAACATGAGAAGAAGTAAAAACCATGTTGTCTATTTTGTATGCATGAACAGATGTGTGCCTGTAAGTTTTGTTGCAAACACAGAGCCTCACAGTATTGTGTCAGGTTCAGGTAAATGTATACATGTATGTAGCCACTAGATGTTTGTTTCTGGCTGGTCTGGAATGTGTAAGTTTACTATGTTCCATGTGTCTTGGTGATAGCTCAACTGCTACTGTTAGAACTAGCCGCCAGGCTCAAATTTTACCTCTGGGCTTTCTGGCCGCTGAATCTGATGTAATATCAAGAATTCATATGTCATTTGGGTATAAATAATATTAAAGCTGTTTTATGCTATTCTACTTTATTAAAAAGCTGCCTCTGAGACTGGGTTATGGCTCACCCTTTTTCAGACCCAGACATGCTTTTAAAATCTCTATGTCCAAGGTCAAAAACCAGAGGGCAGAAAGAACAAGAACAGAACATCCAAGGGATTATTGGCTTATGAAGTTATTAGAAATCTCTAACATCTGCAACAAAATTAACTTCAAACACATAACTCAGAGTTCGAGCTGGTCTAGGAAACGTGGCTTGCTGCCATCTTAACTAAGGGCAGCCACAAGGGTGGTCGCCATTTTGACAATGGTTGGAGAAGATGGATGTCATGGTTCCACCGCCATCTTAACTAAGGGCAACCATGTGGTAAGAGCCAGCCAATGAGACAATGGGTCTTAAAGGATAATTTTTAACTGGGATAAGATTTTTGTATAATTCCTGTCCTAAAAACCAGGTTTATAAAAGATAGGATTTAAAACAATATTTGTTTAATGAGGTATTAAAGATGCACCTCTATGTGTTCATACACAAGAATGTATCCTGCTGGAAGCCAAACTTAGTAACATAAGACCAATTCACTTGGTATTAATTTTGGATTGTTTATATTATTAAAATTTAGTTTTATCTTCTACACATTATGGTTGTGCTCCATGTCTTCACTCTTAAAATAAGAAAGGTACTTTATTTTAATATTACAGGAACACACAGTTAAAGGATTTTAAACTTCTTTAAATTTTTTTATAGTTTTACAAAAGGTTTAAATAGACTAGATATTTTAAGAAACAACTTTTTAAATGTTTAAGTTGATAAGACTATGAGACATCTTAAATTTATAAAGTATTTTATTAAAATGTCTTTGCTAATATATGATCTTGATAAATAGATAAATCAAAGGCTAAAACTTAGAACCACAATTAAATACCAGAGACTGGAATATTCTTATGATGTAGTAAGATGGTGACCTAAGCAGTCTGGAAGTGATCTCCTGAGCCAATGCATTCAACGCCACTTCTCACTTTCTCTTCTATCAAGTTCAGGGTAACTGGATTTATGCTGAGGTCTTTGATCCACTTGGACTTGAGTTTTGTGCGTGACGATAGATGTGGATCTATTTGCATTCTTCTCCATGTCCACATCCAGTTATGCCAGCACCATTTGTTGAAGATCCTTTCGTTTTTCCATTGTACAAATTTGGCTTCTTTGTCAAAAATCAAGTATTCATAAGTGTGTGGATTAATGTCATTGTCTTCAATTTGATTCCATTGATCCACATGTCTTTTTCTATGCCAATACCAAGCTGTTTTTATTACTATAGCTCTAGAGTACAGCTTGAAGTCAGGGATGGTGATGTCTCTGGAGATTCCTTTATAGTACAGGATTCTTTTAGCTATCCTGTGTTTTTTATTTTTCCCATATGAAGTTGAGTATTGTTCTTTCAAGGACTGTGAAGAATTGTGTTAGGATTTTGATTGGGATTGCACTGAATCTGTAGATTGCTTTTGGTAAGATTGCCATTTTTACTGTGTTAATCCTACCTACCCATGAGCATGAGAGATCTTTCCATTTTCTGATATTTTCTTCAATTTCTTTCTTCAGAGACTTAAAGTTCTTGTCATACAGGTCTTGCAGTTACTTAGGTAGAGTTAGCCCAAGATATTTCATATTGTAAGTGGCTATTGTAAAGGGTGATGTTTCTCTGATTTCTTTCTCAGCCGGTTTATCATTTGTATAAATAGGAGGGCTTTTGGCTTGTTTTTAGTTAATCTTGTATTCTGCCACATGACTTTAGATATTTTATCAGCTTTAGGAGTTCCCTGGCAGAATTTTGGGTGTCCCTTATGTAGACTATCATATCATCTACAAATAGCAAAAAATTGACTTCTTCTTTCCAATTTGTATCCCCTTGATCTCCTTTTGTTGTCTTATTGCTCTAGCTAGAACTTTGAGTACTATATTGAACAGATATGGAGAGGGTGAACAGCCTGTCTTGTTACTGATTTTAATGGAATCACTTTGAGTTAATTAATCTCCATTTAGTTAAATGTTGACTCTTGGCTTGCTGTATATTGCCTTTATTATGTTTAGGTATGTTCCTTGTATCCCTGATCTAAGACCTTTATCATGAAGGGATGTTGGAGTTTGTCAAAGACATTTTCAGCATCTGATGAAATGATCACATGGTTTTTATACTTCAGTTTGTGAGGCAGAGTCCTGTGCTTTTGTTCCCTTTTGGGAAGGGGGCCAAGTAGGCACAGAGTCAACAACACAGACTCTGGGAGAATGTTGAAACAACAAGCTCAGTTTATTCAGGAAGAGGCAAGCCTTATATACCCTCCACCCCACCCTATGGGAAGGTCTCATGAATATGCATCTGCTGATGTGACATGGCTGCTTCTCATTGGTCCCAGTCATCTCCAGATCATGTATCAGCTGCTGCTGCTAAGGCTCTTAGGCAGACCCAGATTGGCTCTCAGAAAGTATCTTTTTACTGGTTTGGGCCAGCTGGCCCTCAAGCCCATTAGGGATGAGTCATCCCACATATCCACCTCTTTTCATTATTTTATGGGACATGCTCAGTGGGAGCTAGGGTGCATTGCACTAACCTTGTTGATCCCATCTCAGGACAGCTCAGCATAATGGACTGTACTTGGCTTAGGTTGGCTTGCCAAGAAGCTTGTACCCATCATTGACTACCAGCCTTCAAAGAGCATCAGTCCTGGAGAGCTGTCTGGGTGGTAAGCAGTAACCTTCTGTATCTCAGTGAGTCATGCATGCATTACCTCTCTAGGAGGACTTTGATCTAGGTGTCTGAGAGCCAATAAAACCTGTTGGGTTGCCTTTGTGGCCACCTTTTATTGGTGAACCTGTTGCAGAAGACATTGGACAGGAGAAGAATTAGTCAAAAATTCAGTCTCAAGGACCTGGATGGGACCCTAGTCACATTTATCGTGCCAATCAAAGTCTTTCCGGTGATGCATTATCAGCGTTGTAGGGGGTGAGACAATTGTTTTATATCTAGGGTCAAATGCCAGTAATGACATGACCTTCACTCATACTGCAGTAGCAGAGCAAATCATACATTACCCCTCTGAAGCTTCTTCTTTGTCCAAAGTCTCTTGGTCTGTTGCCAGATGCATATCCTCCATATCTGTGTGGTAGTATTCTGGGGAAAAACGCAAGCATACAAGCATACCCTCGCCTCTGGGTTAATAGGGGAGCAAAGTATTGCCATTGAAAGGTGATGGGATCCCTCCAACACACCAAGGGCAATGGTGTCTCCTGAGGCAGGTAAACAAACATGTTGTTCAATTTGGGCTTGTGTGACAAGGTTAACATATGGTCCTTGACCCATGAGCATCTCAAGAGAAACAGTGATGCTGTACTGTATATTAAAATGAGCCTGAGCCTCGACCTGGCCATCTTAGGCAGTGAGCCAGTTAATGAAGACCGCAGGCTCCAACACAGCCTTCATCAAATGGTACCAGTCATAATAAGTTTGTAAATGCATTGCCCATTGCCATAGAACTTGCTCAAAATATGGCGAGTCAGGACCTAATTCATTAGCAGCCTTATGGATCAAAGATGGGTCTGCAAGAAGGGTACAGCTTGTTGGCTACACTGGGGTCCACATTAACTGGAAGTGCCATGGTGGGCATGTGCACCACCATAGGTGGAATAGGCTGGGAGGTATGCAGAGCTGGCTAGGCAGGCAGACATCCAGGTAAGTCACTCTGTGGATACTACAGTGGTGGTGGGGGGTACCCACTCAAGGCATGAGGGGAGCAGAGAGAGGGGCTGCCAGTGTAGGCTTGGGTGCTGCCAAGATCATTTCCTCTCTCTTTCCATCCCTTTCCTTTACTTTACGCCTATTTTCATCTATCTCCTTGTCAGCAGAGGCAGAGGAAATATTAGTTATGGATGGAATAAAGGTAAGAGATAAGTGTTACATTGTTCCTGACAGTGCTTATTGTGGGCCTCAATGACCTCCTCAGTAGGGGAGTGCTGTGGGATGGTCTGTATGTCAAACATGTTGCTTATTGGTCAATAAATAAAACACTGATTGGCCAGTGGTCAGGCAGGAAGAAGTATAGGCGGGACAAGGAGGAGAGAATTCTGGGAAGTGGAAGGCTGAGGAGACACTGCCAGCCGCCACCATGACAAACAGCATGTGAAGATGCCGGTAAGCCACAAGCAATGTGGCAAGGTATAGATTTATAGAAATGGATTAATTTAAGATATAAGAACAGTTAGCAAGAAGCCTGCCACGGCCATACAGTTTGTAAGCAATATAAGTCTCTGTGTTTACTTGGTTGCGTCTGAGCGGCTGTGGGACTGGCAGGTGAGAGAGATTTGTCCTGACTGTGGGCCAGGCAGGAAAACTCTAGCTACAGGGGAGGACTTCAGTCCAGTGATTACAGCCTACAAAATGGGCATAACAAACAACTACAGGGTTACTCCCAAGGCCACTTCCCTTTTTCTGGCCAGGAACAAAAATCTCATCCAAAAATCAGGTTCCCACATGTTCTCTGAAGAGATTCATGGAACAAGCACTCTTAACTGCTGAGCTGTCTCTGCAGGCGTCACAAACCACAAGCATCTGCATGTATTCACACACACACACACACACACACACACACACACACACACACACACACACAAATAGACTGTGACTCTGTTTCCTGAGGGTCCAGCTATCACATGGAAACACCAGGTGAGCCTAAACAACAGTATGTGCCACCCTACTGTACAGACAGACTCACAAACAAGACAAGAAGAAAAGGCAGGGGGGTCCCAGCACTTACCTGCTGAAGGGACTGAAATTACACAATGTAGAGGGGCCTACTCAATTAAATATGCTGCTGCCTTGTGGTCTTTTTCCAGGTAATGGTGGGCATCTCGTTGACCTGAGCCCTGATGTTGTCTTCCGAAGTTGTAGACCAGAATATGGAGCCCAGGGGAGGGGTACAGTATGGGGTTGTTGGGTGGGTTTTAAGGAGTGTTGGCAGGCAGCAGGCAGTGTTTTGCCTGCAGTCGCTAGGACCAGCCTGGCCTCCATCTGGTAAAGCCTAGGTCTTCTTCCAAATTTGTAGGCCAAAACATGGAGCCTAGGGTAGGGGGTGAAGTATGGTTTTTTTGGGTGGGCTTTAAGGAGTCTTAGCTGGTGGTAAGCAGTATCTTACCTGGGGTCCCAAGGACTAGCCCGGCCTCTGGTCAAGCTGCCACTGTGGGCAAAAAGGAGGGTCAGGGAATGCGCCCTGGGAATAAGGGTCTGGGGAGTGGGGCAGCTCTTATGGGAAGCTGGCCACTCATCTGTTCTTCCAACTGGAGTGGACTGTATCTGGGTCAATAGAGTCTGCCAGAGTTGTGGGTAAGAGATGGTCATGAGAGAGTGATGAGGTAGGAGGTGTTAGGTGGCAGAGGGGGTCTTAGGGGAACAAAATGCAGGAGGTGGGGGCTGTCCACCTGGCAGGAAGGTTACTCACCCACTCAACAACTAGTGAGGACTCAGGATTGTACCTGAGTTATTCTTTTATATTAATGATTATAGATACTGAATTGCTAATGTTTGGATCCTACTTCCTGCTTTAGAAGGGTAAAAATAAATTGTATCTAAATCTGAAGAAAAAAATGCTTTTATGTGTCAACTTTAAAAGGAACAAACAGGTAAACAATTTGTTAGAACTCTTTGAGTAGCAGCAATTCAAACTGTTATGTCTATTTGGAAGATGTAACTGTCTATATTTTCTATTTACTATTTTATAGTTTCCTCCTCATGATTAATAGTTGAGGTGAATTGCAGTCCTCAAAGAGGCCCTGTTAATGGTGCATAACTTACTTGTATGAGGCATAGTATTTCTCCGTGTACGAAATATTCCAGATCCCTAATTAAGAAACATAAGGCAGAGACTTTTGTCTTGTTCAATGAAGTGTGTCAAATTCCTATCACACTGTCAGTTAACTAATGCTTCCTAATAAGTGACATGGCCACACATCCAAGAAGGATTAGACAATCGGTTAATGTGGCACACTAGAGGATTTCAGATATTATTATCTGGAAGCTGACATCAGCCATCTGGCACATAGTTCCTGACGCTGCCTCCTCCAACAGTCTTGTTCCATAAGTATTTGAACACAGACAGGTAATTATCTACAGAAGAATGATAAATCTACTTTGAAGACTCCTACAGTGATAACTGACCAAACAACCACATCAAAACTACTATGAAAATACAGCACTTCGGAGGCAAAGGCAGGCAGATCTCTGTGAGTTCAAGGCAAGCCTGATTTACATAGTGAGTTCCAGGCCACTCAGTGTTAATCAGTGAGACCCTATCTCAAAAATTAAAATGACAGAAAAAGCAGAGGTACTAAAGAACACTAATCTCACCCCTAGCTCCACAATTCAAATTAGAAAGGAATCCCCAAGCCCCAGATGGATTCTCAGGGGTGCAATGCCTGTATCACATACACAAGCTGCCATCTTTTCCAAGCCTTGCCAGGTGGCTTTGCTCTGAGATCACCTTATTTGAGCATCAAAGACAGGGTTTGAGATGATTCTCCTTAAACATAAGAACTAATGGAGATTATGGGTCTCATGACCATTCCTTACGGTGTAACTCCTAAAATCAGTCCAGCTTCCAACTTCCTCCTTAAAAGGATTTGATTGAGCACGTTCTCAGCATCTCTTGGTGGTTCTGGCCTCTAATAATCCTGTATTTGAAAACAAATATAGAATAAATCACCTCACATCTAAGCAGAAAGGTCAGCACTCTCTACACAGCTTTCCTTTGGTGGCTCTAGTAAAACCCCCCTGAAGAGTCTCAGTAGAAGACATTATGTTCTAGATTTCAGGTGACTCTCAAAGATCCAGCTGATAAATGCTTAGTCACCTCCTGTGGTATTATTGGGACAATAGGATATAGAATAAAGGAAGTTACGTCCTTGGAATTGGACCATTGAAAGGAATACTGGGATACAAGTTTAACTCCCTCCTCTTTCTCCTTCCTGACCACCATGAGCCTGCTTGCTTCTATCAAATTATACTGCCCCATCTCAGGTCCAAAACAACATAGCCAAACAATCATGGAATAAAATTTTTAGGACATGTAGCCAAATTTAACCTTTCCACTTTTAAGGTGATTTAGTTAAGGTATTTTGTCATAGTGATGGAAAGTTGGCTGATACTGGAGTCTGGAACTTCTCTATGGCTGAAGGAAATTTTGGACATTCCTCACAACTGTACTGCCACCTTGCTCTAACATAACCTAAAATCACAAGCCTCCTTGGTAAGGATGATATAAGATGTCTGCTTGCTTGAATAGGATGGTAGACATTTGTAGCTGAAGTTTTTTCCAGTTCTGCCGGGGCCCACAGCTTCTTGGACCCAAATAAACAAACAGATGCTTATATTAATTAAAACTGCTTGGCTTAATGGCTCAGGCTTCTTGCTAGCTAGATCTTACACTTAAATTAACCCATAATTCTTATTTATGTTTAGCCATGTGGCTTGGTACCTTTTCCCTGTTCTGCCTTCACATCTTGCTTCCTCTGTGTCTGTCTGGCGATTCCTGACTCAGCCTTCCTGTTCCCAGAATTCTCCTCTCTGCTTGTCCCACCTATACTATACTTCCTGCCTGGCTACTGGCCAATCAGCATTTTATTTATTAACCAAATCAGAGCAACACATTCATGGTATACAGAGCAATATCCATAGCAGACATTGCCTACACCTTCTTCCCTGGCTTGATCAAGAAGCAAGCCCAGATCTTTAGACTATACCAGAAGTACTTAGATATCTAGCTACCAACTCTGTAAGTCCCTATTTGAGGGACAGGCTGATAAATCTCTTAGCTCTGGAGATTGATGGACTCTGGACACTTAGACTCCTAGACTCAGAGAATAATTCAAAGCTAGTTTTTAAACTTGTAAATGTTCACAGCTAACTTCCCATCTTCAAGTGTTCTGAATAGAGTATAGGCACCTCCTATAGTGTCTGGCATAGAGGAGAGTGAGGACAGCAACACTGACTCTCATCTTCTCCGAAAGTTAAGAAGAATCTAAAGGACACAGCAACATTCCTGCCTCTCCTGCCATATCCAGGGGATTGGCTTGAAGGTCAGTTGTCTCTGGTCATAAAATGAACATACCAAAGCCTGACACTGCATTATCTGAAAAAAATAATTTAAAAATCAATTTACAATAACACACTGAAAAATAATTAACATAGAATATATTCAACCAAAGAAGTAAAAATCTAAAATCTACAAACTAAGAACTGCTGTGAAAGAAGTTGAAGACAGCACAAATAAATAGAAATCTATCCCATATCTATGAGTTGGAAGATTTAATAGTGTCAACATATCTGTACAACATAAAACAAAGCAAGTTATAGGCTCAATAGTATCCCTAATCACAATAGTAATGGTATTTTTCACAGAAATAAGCAAAATAATCCTAAATTCATGGAATTGACAATGGCACCAAATAATTCAATAATTATATTGTGAATCAATAATTCACAATAATCTTGAACAAGAATAAAAGAAAAGAAATCATGTAACCCAGTTTCAAAATTATGGAGTTCATTCTCTCCTCTACCCTTACATGCATTCCAGGGATTGAACTCAGGTCCTCAGGCTTGAGAAACAAGTGTTGACAGAACATGGTCCAGGACTGGTCTTGCACAAGGAGAAATCTGAGTGCCTGTGAGAAAACTCTAAGAAAACAGGACAGGAGTCTTCTGACTTCAGTTTCTTCAAAATACAGAACTGTTCTTGGAATGTGTTTTCAGACTCCTCCCAGGTGTAGTGGCTAGGGGCAACTTGACCTCAGATTATTCATTACAACTATTGTTAGTTGTTTGTTTGCCTCTATGGAAAAACTTGTTTTTGCCCCATGCCGCTTGCCCATCACATGTGGCTTGCCTTGTGATTGGACACTTCACTCACATGACTCTTCTTAACCTTCAGAGTATAAATTGTCTGATGTTCTGAATAAAGTTGGCTACTAAGTGGGATTTCAGTCTGCCTCAATTCTCCCAGGTCCCACCACCTCTCCAGTGCTAAACAAAATGCTTTTACCTTCTGAACTCTTTTGCTGGCCCATAAGCACAAATTCTATACCTAATTTATTTACAAACAGATTAGGAAACTCAATGTGGAAAGGATAATCTTTTCAATGAATGATGTTGGAAAAACTGAATATCTGCAAACAAAAGAATGAAGTTGGCTGGCTTTCAATATAGAATGCAAAACCCTAAAATACAGAGAAAAGAAATGGGGAGAAATGGGAGAAAGAAGAGAAGGCAGAGGAGCAAAAGTAGGAGGAGGAAGAAGAAAACTAGGAGGATGAAGGAAAAGGACGAAAATGAAACAATCTTGGATATCTTCCTGTTCTGCTCTCCACTTCACTTTCCTGAGGCAAGGTCTCTGTACTGATCCTGAACTCGGTGTTTGAGCTCGATGGCTAGCTAGTGGGGCCTGACCTGTGTGTCTCTGATGCTCCAGCCCTGGGGTTACAGGCATGAACCACCACACCCAGCTATTTCCATGGGTGCTGGGGATCTGAACTCAAGTCCTCATGCTTGCACCACGAGCACTTAAGTATCAAACCACCTTGCCAGCCCAGAAGTCTTTTTTGTGAAAGTTGCAATTTTTTGCTCTCTGGTTCCATATTGCCGATCTATGAATAGAAGACAGTATTAATTTATTAGTTGCTGCTATTTCTCCTTTGTTGAATTTTAACCCCAGGTTGAATTTTAATGCAAATTAATGAAGCAAATTATGGATAATTAGTGCAGAACGTTTTTTAGAATTCTGTTATGAACTTTTCTTACATCCTGTTTAACAACAACATTGTCAAACTGGGAATTAAGAAAATTTAGTATATATGTGCCCTCCCACCTCACTAATATTCTGCTGGTGCTACTCTCTTGACTTCTCCATCTGAAAGGCTTTTTCCTTCCATTCAAAGTCAAACTTCAAAAGCTCCTCATCTATGAAGACTTCCTCATTTACTTACTGCCTAGGGTTACTTACTGCTGTAGAATGTCCAGAATGTTTTATGTGATTTGCTTACGGCACTTACCATTTCTCATCTATTCTATTCATTTCCCTACATGCTAAACTATAAATCTTTCTGAATCAGGAAACTCTGCCTTGCCATAGTTTCCTTACCCTATTCTTGTTTGCCATAGTACATGTGCAAAAGGCTCAGGGCGCAGATTCTGTCAGTGGGAGTAAGTTCAGGTTGCACTCGATCACTTCAGCAACATGACTTTCAGATGTTCTGGATACACATCTCTTTGTTTTTCTTTCACTATAATGTATGTCATACTACCTACTCCTCAGAGTTTTTAATATGATTCAATTCAATTATATAGAAATATTCACTGGAAGCAATGCTTACAATGGAGTAAAATCTCAAAAACCATTTCCAATTATAATTTTAATAGATGCTAAATACTCAATCCATAATTAAATCCAAGTGAGTTAGCCCTAAGCCTTTAAAATGTTTCTATTATGAAAAATAATCTATGCAAAAATAGAATTATCTAATAAACTTCCTTTTCCCTATTTTTTTCAGACTTCATCATGCTGGCTTCATGAGTCACAAATCTATTTCCCTGACATAAAGCAAAACCTAAGACAAATCCCAGAAGTCATTGTTTCTGCCAGGGATGTCTTGAAAAGCTAAATCACAAAACAATGCTGAATAAAAACACATGCTAAGTATCCATTGTCTGGGTGGAAATGAGGGAAATGTCTGGTCTCTTTCCTCTACAATATTTAATTATACAAGAAAAAATGTTTTGGACTCACATATTTTGACAAGTATCATTTCACATCGAAACATTTACTCTTTGATTAAAACTGGAAGACCCACAACTTTTTAAATCATTACAGAAAAAATAATAGTAGTATTAGTTTAAAAAACTTATTTTCTTTCATTTCCAATTCTGAATCCTATGCTTTATAATTGTAATTTTTGTTTAACAGATACTGTATGCTCTCTAGACATATACATGGGGAAATCTACATTAGACTCAAGTACAGACTCATGCAAACACACATACAGTCTGAGTTTATAATGATCTCATTGTAAGCACGCAGCAAGCTTCTTTATACATCTCATAGTACAAAGATATAAACCAGATTCTATTGCAAATTAGATGATTAATAATTTAGATATCTTGCTGGTTGTTATGTTAAAATGTATATATTACATTAATGTGTCTTGCTTATTTATTTATTTCTATATTTTAACATCTGATTTATTTTGAGAAAAGCATTTCTGGAATTATAGATATTGGCCTGTTCCTGTTTGTATTTATGCTATTATATTCTGGTCTTCAGTGAAGAATTATTAATATTCACTCCTTCAAAATCCAAGTGAATACAGTGTCTTATTCACTAAATGTCAATTAGCAGTAAAATAGCACTTTTTTATTTTTAGAATAGTGTATGAAAATTATGAAGATAGACAGTTCCTAATACAATCTTTGTTTTGTAGAATTTTAAACACTTATTCCCTTCAGATGTAATAAAGTATGAAAATACGATACTTTACAAAGAAATGTGGAAAATAATGGCAACTGTATTTCTTCAGTGATTTCTATTACCAGAGAGTCACTTTGGTCCTGAGTACGTTATGCTTTAGCAAAGACCAGATATGCAGTAACTTATACTCTGTTAAATGGACATAGTATTAAAATGACTCCTAGTGATTTATTGTGATACTCACAGAGTATCTCTCAACCCAAATCAGAGAAGTTTTATGTTAGATGGCAATTAGCAAAGAGAACCTTAACTGGCCAACATGCAGAGAATAAACCACTGTGAAGTTCTCAGCTCTATGTGGAACATCTATATGACATCCCTTAACCAAGGGCTCAGGGATATTCATGAAAGAGGGGGCAAAAAGGTTGTAAAAGCCAGATGTGGTAGATAATGTCAATATAGTGTTTGTCAAATAAAACCAGGCACATATGAACTCACAGCTATTGTGACAACATGCACAAGACCTGAGAAAGATCCAGACAGACAAAATTCCCATTATAGTCAAGAGAAAGTAGACATGAAATCTTACCATTATCTGAGGAGCTATTGGCATATGATACCTCTTTTCAATAATATAACTCCGGTAGGTCAAGGACACACCAGGACATGCTCTACTCTCAAGTTTTTAGGCAACACAAACTGGACTCAATGGGTAAAGAAGGAAAACCAAACAAAGAAAGAAGAAATCTCAAAGTTGGGTTAGATGGAAGGGAGGAAGAATAATAATGGAAAGAGTATGTAATAGCAGTGAATATGTTCAAAATGAATAGTATGAAGTTTTCAAATAATTAATAAAAAATATTTCTAAATATTTTTCTTGTGAAAGCCTCAATAAAACCACAACCTAGAAATTGAAAAAGAATGGAGCTAGGGCTGGAGGACCTCAAAGAGTCTGGGTGTTAATAATAATTAATCAGAAAATAAACCATTAACTCTGTGCCTAATTGGCTTACCTTTCCATGAGTCATCAGGTTTTACAAAAGGTTACCCTTTTTCATGATTTGGCTAATGTATGTTCCTTAAAATCAATGCATAATGAAGGGTTGGACTAGTGGTTCTATTTATTTTGTGTAATAATTCTATTTACATATGATTGATAGCCAAGTATAAATACTGAACCTTGAGTCATATGTTCCTGATTTGCCTCTGCATTTTCTTACCTGAGATACTGGGTTGATCAGGTGCACATATTTAAATTTGGCAGTGCAGTGAACTTCAGCCATTCCGGCCTCACAGGGAACAACCTGTGAGTTGGGTCCTTTACTGAAATTCTTGTGATCTACTCTGGTTGCTCACTCTCTTCAAAATGTTTGGCGGAGAATATGTAAGTACATTAATTATTTCTATAAAACTTTTTAGTCTTTTGAGATTTGAGTTTCTTGGTATTTTGAAGAGGAAATATAGGTTCTAATTTGTCTTCATTAAAATTTTAATTAGTTATTGTCCAACATAACTATTAAATAGAGTTAATATTATTAAGCCTTAAATCCATGCTAATATATTATTCTATTATAATTAAATTGCCTCCATTTTAATAAGTAATTTGACTCAGAATCATGACTGGTTATACTAAAAATTGGGCTTCATGCTTATTTCTTAATATAAGAAATTAAAATAATTTTAATATGAATTAGTATCTGTTAATCTTAGTGCAATTTTAACTTAGTTCCATTTTTTATATGAATTGTTTCAATACAAACCCTTTGCTAGTCCACTGTCTTTGGAAGAACCAACAGAGAATTATCTGCATATGCATATATGAAAAAGTATCCATTTCATATGGTAATTTTATATAAGTATGTTTGTATATTGACAATGATTGTCTTAAATCTATATTATAATTATACTTCCTAGAAAAGTTTTTATGCAGGAAATTTATGAATTTAGTAGATACAGTCATGTTCTTTACTCATTTACACAGTGGCAATTCCTAGAAATTTTAATGAGCAGTTCAAATGTGGCTACTTTCTCTATCACCATTGGTTTAGCAATTTACATCTATAACCTTAAGATCTCATGGAAGCTGTCATCATTTTATGGGTTATGACACAGTTATACTTCACTATGGAGCAATTAAGTGTTATGTAGTCGAAGACCAAAACATAAACAAATAATGTGATAAAAATCTTTAGTTTTCTGCCTTTTTTTTGAGTAAAATTACCTGAAAGTACTGAATGCTACTTCTGTGCACTGTATAGTCTTATACCACTATTGACACCATTTTAACAAATGTTTTTAAATAAACCTTTATAAAGTAATTGCTATAATTTAGAGATTACAAGATAAAGTTACATAAAAATTTTAAGTTATACAATCTGCTTTGCTTTTAGAAGCAACAAAAATGAAAATTAAAGTGTTAGATTTAAACTTATCTAGAATTTAAGTATTTTGCTTGGATGTGTTGTGTATGAATGTTAGATATTTTTATTATAACCACACTATGAGCGGAGAGGTAAAATGGCCGTAAGTTTTACATCACCAATGACATAATATAAAGCAAATTCCTTTCTGAAGATATGTGGTCCAAGTGTCTAGGCAGCTGACACATATGGGCTAATTCATTATTCACTCTCCCTTCTGTATGGGGTGTCTTCAAACAAGCAGCAAGCTCTCCAGCACGCAAGAGAGTTACCATTTTCTAGTATAGACGGCAAATGACTAGATGGCCAGTTAAACGTAGACTCCTAAACCCTCTACTTGGCAGATATGATTTATAATCTCTGATATTTGAAAATACATGCTTGATAAACACACAATAAAATTCTTGAGATCTGCAGAGTGCTACAGTACTGCCATACCTACATCAACCAAGAAGCAATAATAGAAAAATAGCTACTTTGCTATGAAAATTCATGTGTAATATTTTTTCCATTGTTTCTGCAAGTATGGAGTTAGGTGTCTCCTAGTGATGAAGGCAATTTATGTATGTTTCTTATGGCCAGAAGTTAGGCTTACCTTTGACATAACAAATGTGTTTTATTTATGTGCTTATATGTAAGACATCTATTGAACATAAGATTAAATTGGCTACTGCAAACCTGAAATCATTTGACATACTAGTTCAGTGTAAGTCATGTTTCAGGAGGAATAAAGGAATCTGTATAGCAGACTATTAAAATCCTGCTCAAAACAAGATTTAAACCCAGGCATTCCAACATCCAGAGAACTCAAACTCTTCAAATTAAGATGGTCCCTTTAGAATACATTACATTGATTGTTATAGGAAAATGTTTACTAATTTTGTCTTGTCTTGTCTTCAACTAGTCCCAGGTGTTTTGTTAGCATAAGATTTTATTTATAGGTTCGTGGATATGATGATGAGTTCATTTTAATTCTATCCCTTTGCTATTCCTTTTGAGACTTTTACATATTTCTATCACATTTATTGATTGACAGAAAAACATTAAACACAGCAATACTAAAAACAATAGAGCATATTGATACTTGTACCAAGTATACATATGTCCCATACCTGAAATAACACTATATAGTATGCAGAAAACTGAGAAATTATTCTAATTTCTTGAGTATCTACTGGAGTGTCTCCCGTTTTACAATTGGAACTTAGCCTAATTTGATATCCACACTTATGTATTTCATAAGAAGAGAAATTAATATAGTAAGGATTTTTAAAGTTCTTCTTAGCATTACTAGACCTTCTTCTTAGTGATTTCAGCGATGGGATTTCAGACTTTCCTATCTTCACTGAAACTACCCACCTCCCTTACATCAGAGATTAAAATACAGAAACTCAGAGACATTAGGTACTTAAAAGTCGGGAAATGACAGACACAGGATCATGTCTAACTCCAAAATAGTTTATATAAGAGAGAGAAGAGAGGAGAAAGGGAGGGAGGGAAGGAAGAAAGGTGGGAGGAAGAGAAAGAGGAAGAAATAGGGAAATAGAGAAAAGCCAATATAGTTATCATACGTAATTGCCAGCTTTATTTAGGAAAAGTAGGCCAACTGTTTTGTAGATTGATTGACACACCTATCAATTTTCTGTGATACTGGAAAATAAACTCATGATCACTAAACCACATCCACAGCCCTTACTGTATTTTATTTCAAGACAGGGTCTCATCAAATTTCCCAGTCCAGCCTCAAAATATGTGACCTTCTTGAATAGGACTCAGCCTATTGAATAGGTCTCAGCCTATTGAGTACACTCAGCCTCCAGAATAGCTGGAATTACATATGTACACATACCAGCTAGTGAAAAGACTTCCTGTGAATCCAACTAAAAGGTAGAAAACGTAACAGTAATATTTTTTTACAACCATGTCCCTGCTTCTAAATAAGCCTCAAAATGACTTTGAGCACTAACATTAAGTAACAAAAACTGAACCGGTGTCTATATGGACAAATGAGATGCTCAATATTTTAGTCCAATGAGAGTGGAATAAATGAACATTTGACAATGAACTCTGTAAACCAGAAACAATTCAAGGTGCGTTATCCAGAGGTAACTGTAGACTGAGGTGAAGTCAGATGGGAATAGAGGTTGTTGAAGTAAGATTATTTTCGAAGCAGAAGTAGAAGAGTTATTCCTGAGAGAAACTTCCCTCAAAGATATCTAACTTGGATTGTTTAACTGCAATATGACTTACTGAGCAAATATTATTAAAAGGTTATTCATACTTTAGATTGCTTTTCACTATCACAAGACTACATTGTGTGAACTTTACACACATGATTCAACAAAAGTTGGGAGTTGTGCTGGTTATGACTTCAACCTTTACTGGAGCTTTGTTGGAATTAATGAGTGTTGGAATAAAAAAATAAGTGCAATAACATTTTCCTTGCAGTAAAATGTAGGAATTCTGTTATATTTTTTGAAAGAAAAAACACCTTGTTTTATGAACTGTTGGTTGCCCTTAATTTAAAGACTGAACAACATGAGGGTGGCAACTACATACACATGCAATCAAAGAAGTCTAATGTAGGATCCAAGTGGTTCAGGACAATCTGCTTTTGTCCTCTGAAACTAGTCTCAATTTCTCTAACTATTTAGAGGATATGATTATGCGGTGGTATTACATGCTTGCAATCTCAGGCCTAGGAGAATCAAGAGTCCAAGATAATCTTGCACTGAATAATGAGTTTCAGCCAGCCTGTGCTACCTGAGATACCATCTCAAAATAGCACCTGCCACTCACTCGAGAATTAGTTAATGTATATCAAGCCTAAGAAGGGTACAAGAAGTATAGAAAACATCTCGTAAAGTGAGTTACTTTGATTTTTATTAGATATAAATATCGAACTCTCCTTAATCAGCTACTCTAGGTTTTCATCAACACAAAATACTGCATTTAAAGAAGAGATTTAACTTGTATCTAATGATTATATACATGTGTGCTTATAATTAGAATTAGCCAAATTTTATAAGCAAATCCAAATGGCTTTAAAATCTTCATGAGTAGAAGTATATTTTCTCTAAATTAAGCATAATATTTATTTGTATAAAGATCCTACCATAAAAATATTTGTATAACTATTTTCCCAAATGTTACCAACTTCTTTTCTGAGAAAAAAATTAAATGTGCACTTGTATCAACTTTCATTCCTTCAGTTTTCTCTAAATCAAGTCTCATTAGATTTTTCCCAAAAGGTAGCACACCTGCTCTTCTCAAGTAAAGTAGTGACCTCCATCTTTCTGCACACTGTGTCCAATCCTCACTCCTTATGTTAATTGATGTACAGTGTTCACTTGCTGGAAGTATGCCAAAGATAAATTCTTAAAAACTCCCCTTTTCAACTCATTAGCCATAGCAGTAAAGTCATAGATGTTTTTCTATCTTTTCAAAAGCTCCATCTTCAATTTACATTCCAGTCTAGCATCTGTGCTTGAGCCCCAAACATAGAACCATGTGTCTACTAAGTGAGTGGGTGCCACCCTCTTATGATTGCAAACAAGAATAAATGAATATAAGAGCAAAGAACTTGAAGTCAGGGACAGCTTCTGTCTTTCTTTTGTGACTTACTAGCCATTACTCACTGGTGTTATTCACTACTACCTGCCTGGTCTTTAGTGAATAAGACTACCAAAGCCTGCCTTCTACAAACATTTAGTTCAAAGATGAAGTCCTTAGAGTATCTATACTAATAAGAAACCAATCAGAATTAAATTTGTAGACTCATTTTCCCCAGGTGCTGTTTACTTGGGATCTCTTCAGATCTCTGTAGAAAACTGGTGCTCACATCTCTAAATTCATTTTGTCTCTTGGAATTCTAATATTTCCAAATAAACCAGATATACCGTTCTTTTGTTTAAGAATGTTGAAGTTTCCAAGCAAAACCATTTTTTTTAAGTAGAATCTTACTGGCAGTCCTTGCTGTCTTGGAACTCACCGTGTATCTCAGACAGGTCTCAAACTCAGAGATCTGCCTAATTTCTGACTCTCAGCTGCTGGGGTTAAAAGTGTGGGCCACCATGCCAGACCAGAAATTTATTTTGAATTTATACCTCCACTGTTAGCATTAATATATTAAATGTCAGTTTTAGTTTTCAATTTGAATGAAGAAGGTATGTGTAACCACATTACTATATCTTTCCTCCTAATTAATCAACCCCGTTAACAAACAGTACAGGAAAGAAGTTAATAGGTTGTCACAAATCATGAACTTTTAAAACTATTGAATTGTAAGATGAAAGTCTTCAGAAATTGTGTTTGACCAATAAGAGTCACAGTTACTTTAATGAGTCATGCATTTCTATAATTAGGTGAAGTGGTAAAAGCAGAGAGAGTCTGCTACAGGATGTTGCTCATTGATTATTTTTTCCATTTTGTAGCCTAATCTCACAGATCAATGCCCAACCATCAATGTACTATATTCTATCAGCATAAGTTCCTTATAATCAGGAGCAGCCCAGGATGACTCACCAAAAAGAAAGAGATTACAGGCATTTTAAAAAACTATTTTGGGCCATTCAGTGGTGGTGCACACCTTTAATCCAAGCACTAAGGAGGCAGAGGCAAGTGGATCTGTGTGTTCAAGGCCACCTGGGTCTAAGGAGCTTTCGTGGAACTCCCAGGACAGGCACCAAAACTACACAGAGAAACCCTGTCTCAAAAAAAAAAAAAAAAAAAAAAACCTATTTTGGAGTCCATATTGTCAATCTAAAAGTCTAATCTTTTAAATTCTCTTCAATAATTCACAAACATTTGTTTACAGTTTGCAAATATGCATCTTATCTGAAGAGGAATAAAAGTTAGAAAATTCTAGGGCCCATTTTCTTGGCCCAATGTCACATGTACATTCTTTGTTAGTCATGGCTTCATTCAAGTCCTTCAGACGTTCCAGTTAACTATGCTAGAAGGAAATAAAAAATTATTATACCATGACAAGCATTATGTACAAAACGTAAGAGTAACTTGTACACATGACTGTGTGTTTATTTATACTTCTATCATGAAAAAAATGAGAATCAGTTTCATTCTTTCATTGCTTCCTATCACTGTTTCACCTTTATAGTATGGCAATCTATAAAAAAGTAACAGGGTATCTCTGGGTATTTTATCATCCTGCTTCTTAATTGAATATTGGTGCTATTTTATTTAAAAGAAGCTGGAAAGAGAGCCCATGGTTAGATTTTGCAGGTTATGAAAAATGAAAGCACTTTAACCCCAGGAGACTCATCTTTGCCATACTATGTGTTGCTAGTGTTCTGGATAAATAAGCAAATCATAATATAATTTGAAATGAAGTTATTCTTCTTTGTACTGCCATCATTGCAATAGCAATCTTCTTGAATCATTGTTCACCTCCTTGGAGATACTGAAAATACATGTACACACTCTCCTGGGCCTGCATTTAGCTGGCAGTCTCATAATGTCCCTGTTTCAAAGGGTAAGTAAGAAAACGGACAAAGGCGGTGAAAGGCAGAGGCACTGGTACCTGGGGACGCAGGCTCCTTCTGTGGATCTTTCATTTGCTATTGTGCTGACTTCTGGCTGTTTAATCAGGCATGCAGCTGGAATATAGAAAAGCAAATATTCGCTGTGAATACAGGAGTCCCTTCACGGCAACAAGGTCACAGGTTCCTGAACCTTCAGTGGTACAGGAACTAGGGGTTTGGTTGTGGGATATTGTGCATGTGTAACAAAAGTCACAACTGAACTTCTCTCAGCTAGTCACTAGAGCCCCTCACTATTCTACTCCCCTACAATGCTGATTCTCTTTCCTCCCAGATATCACAAAGGTTAGGATTAATATTTCTGTATACATCAGATCTTTCTTCAGTGATTTCCAAGTTCAGAAGTTAGTCAACAGGATGACATACCACCTGTCTGTCAGTAATAAAGAAACAGGTAGATTTGTCCCTTCTTATCTATTAGGCATTATTCCTTTCTCAAAACAGATATGGGAGTGCAATTTAGGATTCATTTTGTTTTCTTTCTTTATTCATGTATGTGTGTGTACTCATATATATATTCATATATATTCGCATATAAATGTATAGTGAAGTGCACATATGTGTATATGCATACACATGCATGTACATACTGTGGAGGTCACGGGACAACCTCTGTTATTTCTCAGATGCCATCTATCTTGTTTTGGGGACAGGATCTCTCATTGACCATTGTGCTGACTGGCCAACCTCATCTCTACATGCCCCCAACCCCGACCATATGCATGGGATTATAAGTTCAAGGCTAAATACTCATGAACATAAATAAATCAAAATTTTTTAATGATTTGGATTACCAGTTATTCTTTCTCCATCTCTCTGTATTTACTGAAGTCATCAAAACTAGAATATTACAACAGAGTACTAGTAACTAAACCACCAATATGATTTACATTATATCTAGTTCCTCATAACTATCCTTTTCTGTACCAACAGTTAATTTGACATATTGCATCTTATTATTATATCTCTTCATCTCTTACAATCTTTAATAATTCCTCAGTTTTGCCCTCAATTTTCTGACCTCGACTCTTTAGAAGAGTACTCAATTATGAATAAGATGTCTTTCAGCTTAGCATTCCCTGATGTTTTTCTTGGTTAAGGTTGTACATGTCTGCTGTGGGATGTTCTGTATGGCAAATGTGTTGCTAATAAAACACTGATTGGCCAGTGGCTAGGCAGGAAGTCTAGGCGGGACTAACAGAGAGAATTAAAAGAGCAGGAAGGTGGAAGGAGACGCTGCCAGCCACCGCCAGGACAAGCAGCCTGTAAAGATGCCGGTAAGCCACGAGCCATGTGGCAAGGAACAGATTTATAAAAATGGATTAATTTAAGATATAAGGACAATTAGCAAGAAGCCTGCCATGGCCATACAGTTTGTAAGCAATATAAGTCTCTGTGTTTACTTGGTTGGGTCCAAGCGGCTGTGGGACTGGCAGGTGAAAGAGATTTATCCTGACTGTGGGCCAGGCAGGAAAACTCTAGCAACACATGTCCTTGGTTCAAAAGAATAGTATGGATGCAATGTACCCTTCCCAGTGCATCCTATCAGGGGGATCGCAGTGTCAACCCATCATTCCCCGATAGGATCACTTAGTTGTGGTGAACTTGTTAAGAGGATGGTGCACAGATCTCTCAAAAAAGTACAGTAAGTCTCTTATGTATTAGGTAATAAATTGTTTAGGACTATTCAATGATCTTCTTTCTCAATATTCTTTTGCCAATTTCAGCATCCAAATTGGGGTTTATTTTCTCTTTTCTCCATCTATTAATTGGAAATGTTTTTGAAGAAGAGCTATAGGCACATTGTATTTATTGATGTATTAATATGCTAAAGGTGAAAAGGCCTCCATCTCCATCTTTACATAATGACATACTACTACAAGCATTTGCTAGTTTCCTCAAATGAAGTCAACTCTTATTTTTTATTACATTTGTTGTGCGTAAACATGCGTGTGTGTGAGTGTGGATGTGAGCATCAGCTGGCAGGAGCTGCTTCTCTCCTTCCACCCTGTGAGTACTAGAGACTGAACTCAGCTTAACAGATTTACTAGCAAGTGCCTTTATCTCCTGAGCCATTTCAGTGGCCCTTGACTCTTATTTCTAGATGCCTTTTATTTTTATTTTCTGAGCATTCTGTTGCTACTACTGCAAGATGTAACAATCTCATCTCTTATTTTTTCTGTATTTGACATAGAAGTTTTCTGATTCATTGAATGTAACACTGATATCTGAAAATCTGTATATTAAATATATGCATTGTTACTGGAATAACTGTTGATTTACCTTTTACTGAATAAGGCAAAGAACAATGCACCCATTTATCTACATATAACTACATTCACTTCTGTGCATGCACACAAACATGTCTGTATGTATCTGCCTGACTACACACCATTCTCTAGCTATCTACTCATCATGTATCTTCTTCTAATATCTCTAATCTAATCAGTGTCACTATTTCAGTCTTTCCATTCTTTTTAACTTCTTTCTCAGGCAACAAAGACCATGAGCATCAGTATTTGAAATCAATTTGCTTATATTCTCAACCCGGCTATACACGTACTTTAAATTGTTTTAAGCTATTTTCCTGGAAACAACAGTTCCTTCTCACTCTTATCATCTTAGGTCAAAAACACCATTTTCCAAAGTTGACTAGAATGTGGGAAAGTGCCCCCCTTTATTTTTCTAGAAAGAAGTCCATACCAACGGTATTACTTATTCTTTGAAAAGCAACCTTGAGTGGAACTCTGTAGGCCTGGCATTTTCCTTGCTGACAGATTTTTCAACTAGTAGTTCCATTTCCTTGGAATTATCAGGCTGTTCAGGTTATCTACTATTTAGTGGCAAGCAAAGCTTCTGACTCATCTTGTGAAGCTAGAAACACTTAAGCAGAAAGTTAGTCAACATTTAAAAGAAAAGAAAATTGAAGAACAGGAGTATTTGTGAACATAGCTGCAAATATCCATTCTAAATAAAACAGCCCAACGTGGCAATATATAAAAAGAAGGATCTAGAAAGGTCAGGTGAGAGTTGTCTTAATAGAGCAAGGCTGTCGCAACATTCAAAGACCAATGCTTATAGCTCACCTTATTAACATATCAAAACAAGAAAGCCTTGTGGTCTTCAAAATGTAAGATGTAAGAATAGAATTTGACAAGTTTAATGCTATCAATGCTCAAAGTTCCCAGTAAAATTTAGAGACACCAATTTTCTTACCTTGGTTAAAAAAAAAAAAAAAAGATACTCACACAAGCTGAACAGCCATCATACCTAATGGTGGGATATCAAAGTATTCATGCAACCGCCCCCCTTCTGCTCCGGTCTGCACATGCTGAAATGAATGCAAAGAGTCCTCTTTAGGAACTCGATACTATTTCTTTTTAATATGAGAATAATCATCAAAAAAGGGAAACAAGTAAAACAGACTGTAAAACCCTGGGCTTAAAGTCATCACTCTCTTGCTTTGGGTTACCAATTATTAATCCAGTGGCTGTGTGTATTGAAATATCATTTTTGCATGTATAATACGTTGGAATGAGAACACTCACCTTACGTTATTCTGCCTGTTGATATGATGTATTAGAGCGCTTATAAGAAAGTTTGAGGAGCATATTTAGAGCCATTCTATGGTATTCTATGGTATCTTCAAAGACAAGAAAATAGCAGCATTAAGAATCATTTTATAAAATGAAAGAACAGGTGGATTATAAACTAAGATGTCAAAGTAATTCGGCTAGGGAACAAATTGCACAGGACTAAATCCCAAGATATGAAAAGGATGGAAGAATACTTAATAGGCTATTTCCTCTAGTGCTTTCAATTAAAATATTTAACAATTCTTTGTAGATAATGAGAAGAGAAATTGCTTAATTGTTTTTCAGAGATTTCTTCATTTGCCACAGTGAATATATTAAATATTCATTGATTATCTGTTTTAAAAAAATGTTCCCATTATTTAGCATATGTTGCGTTATGTGGTCAAAATTCAGTTATTGTTGGCTATTACTTTGGATTAATTTTAGACATCACTATTAATAGTATCGAAGTGTTTCTCCCATTTACTTCTGTCCTCTGATTCTGCTCTCATTTGAAATAACTCTTGAGTATTATTTATGAGAGAATATATAATTGGTATTTTCCTTTGCCTTTCTTTTAACTTGTCATTTTTCTGGTTTCAAGAATTTTGAGTTCTAAACCTTTTCTTCTGGGTTCTGAAGGGATATGGTGTGTTCCCACATTTGATATTAAGGAACAGAGTTGTGGTGTCAATTTATTTCCTTTGTTATTGACTTAAATGTGTCTAAATGTAATGTTGCAAATGTTAACTTTAGTTTTTTCATTAATATTCCCCAATATGAAAGGATTTACTCATATCTAATGATATGATTTTTTTATTATCTGAATTTTTCTATATCCTTGTTTTCTTTTCATAACTCTCTCATTTCCAGTATGTAGATATCCTTTGTGGTGGATGCAAGGAATCTACTTGGGCCTGGGTCAACTAGTTAAGTGAAAGTTTAGGATTGGTGGACACAAAGACAAGGATTTCAAGCAAATCATTTAATATTCTGAGTTCCTATAACAAATGATAGAGGGCAGACTCCAGAGCTCAGACCCATATCATTTCATGTCCCTTGTGTTCCAGGGGTCTAAAAATTTACAGTCAACTCCAGTAACCCGAACTTAAGTTATCAGCAAGACTGGTTCCTGTTGGAGACTCTAGGGTGGAAAGTGTTTTTCTTGCCTTTCCTAGCTTCGAAAGGACACCTATATCTGGGTCATGTTCCTCCCTTCATGTCCAAAGATAACAGCACAAGCTCTTGCTTTCATGATCCTGTAGCCTTTTTTTAAAAGTCAATTCTCCCTTTGTCTCTACCATATAAAGTCAGTAATACATATATGACTTATTCAGATAATCTGAAGGAAACTGTTTCACCTAAAGACAATTTTATTGTATTAGAAAATTCCGTTTTGTCTAAAGTAACAGTCACAGGTTCCAGGCATTAGAAAGTAGGTGTCATATGCTTTTAAAAGTAAGCAGCATTTGAAGTTTTCTTAATTACTGTAATTAGTTTAAGTTTAGTAGTCTTCTACTGAGTTAAGGTTATTTGCAATTCGTCTTCCTGAAAATTGTTTCCTAGAAATTAGCGAAGATATTTTGCATCTTACTTGTTAAGAGGCTATGTAGATTAGATTCCTGAACATCTAACTGCTAACTTACAAAAAAATTATATCCGCTAATCTAGTAATGGGATCTTGTCTATGAATACTTTTCTATCAGTCTGGAAAAAAAAAACCAATATGAATGTCCCATCTTAATACAACTAGCTGTGTCAGTACTAATGAACTATTTATCTGTTGATCAAATTTATTTTTATTATATTATATGTATATATTCATTAGATTATATATGTATATTCTTTGAAAGATATAAACTGAAGTCATATTTCCTTTTTAGTCAGAACTTAGATTCAAGAATCACATCTCAGTGACTCATCGTAAGCTTGGAGAATGCAGAAAGTAAGGTTAATTGTTCTCTCTCTTGAAACTATGCTTCTGTTTCCTGAGATTAATTAGTTTAGGGAATATTCAGCCAGCATAGGCATGCTTTGCTTTTTTGTTTTCTCCTTGAAGCAGAGTTGGAGTTTATTAAGAGAATTTAATATAGATTTTAACCTCAAGGGTTGGGAGAAAGAAAAGTAGTCAGGAAAAAATAAGAAACATCCAGGAACACTGGCATGACCTTCTCAAGGGAAAGGACCATGCTGCGCCTTCTTAATGTCGCCTAATACTGCTATGGAGCAGCCTTCATTCATTCCAATGCCATCATCAAAAAATGTCTGCAGTCAATCTACTGGGGACTCATGACAACAGATGAGTTCACATTGGGGTTCTACAGATAACTTAAAATTAAATATTATGTGCTTTAAAATGTTAAGAGCCCAATTATTGGAAATTTACTTTTGTTTACTTCTCTTTTTTCCATTCTTCTCTCTAACACACACACACACACACACACACACACACACACACACACACACACGGATGCACGCATGCCTACCTGTGGACTTGGTTTATGGCTCAGTGGTTGAGACTGTGT
>CABHPR010133628.1:27762-40826 GCA_902168415.1 Peromyscus melanophrys
ACACACACACACACACACACACACAGAGAGAGAGAGAGAGAGAGAGAGAGAGAGAGAGAGAGAGAGAGAGAGAGAGAGAGAGAGTTGTATGCACAAACACAGGCATCCACACATGCACATGTACACATGCATTGCTATCTTCTTGTACTTTAAACTGACCTAACAATATGAGATAACATAAACTCAACAATTTGCTTATGTAATTTTGTTTTTTCCCTGTTGGGGCCTTTAGAATTAGAAATATATTGTCTCTTACATAGATGAGAAAGGCTCCTCAATAGAACATGTTATTTATTTCACTTCATAACAGTTACTGCTATATGGATATGCCACTAACTGTGGAGTTAAACTTGAAGTTGAGAATTTTCATCATGGCACATTATCAGTGTGCTCTCAAGCAACTTAACTTCACACACTCCTCGTATATGAAGATGATGAGTAGAGTCCGTCCCTCAAGACTGCTCAGTGGGATGCAGGTGAAAACACTCTAAAATATAGCCTGTTCACATGAGTAACTGATTTGAGAAAAGATTGCTGGGTAAATTGAGTAACTCTGTCCTCATCAGATTTTTCTGTCCATGTGACACAGGCCGAAGCCATCTGAGAAGAAGGAATTTCAATTGAGAAAAGTCCTCTATTAATTTGGTCCATAGCCACATCCATGGGATATTTTCTTGATTCATGACTGATGTGGGTGGTATCGCATGTGTTGGGTTGTGTAAAAAAACAGGCTGAGCTAGCCCTGAGGAACATGCCAGTAAACAGCCTTTCTCCAGGCGCTCTGCTTCAGTTTCTGCCTCCAGTTGCTGCATCGAGGGCTTGCCGACTTCCCTTCATGATGGACTGTGAGCGATAAGATAAACCGAACCCTTTCCTCTCCAGGTTGCTTTTTGTCATGGTGTTTAGTGCGAAAATAGTAACTTAATGTGCTTGTTGAACTGGGGGTCCTTATGATGCATAAGAATTCTCTGAGTCCACGTTATATTTCAGGAACTACATTGGTAACTTGAAAGGCAGAACGGGAACGCAATTGCCCACTGAAAGTTTACAATTTGAAGATAATGAAATGCAGCAAAGAGGGCCGGCCACATGTAACAGAGGTGCAAGTGGAAAGCTGTTTGATAAAATCTAAAAAGATTCCGGGTAATTGGTGGAGCTTGAACTGAGTTTTGAGTTTGGGGACAGTGTAATCCTAATAAATGGGACAAGTGCCAAAAAATACTTTTCAAAACTATGTCTGAGGAATCACTGTTAAGTGGCCTCTTGACAGGTATTTATAATGTTCAAAGACTGAAACTTAGTTTTGAATCTATGCTTCTTGTATAGGAAAACCAATTGGCAGTTTCCCTGCTGGCTAATTATGGTATACATGGACTCAAACACTAGATATGTGTGGTGATATTGTGTTCCCCAAAATATTGTGCCCCCTAATAAACTTATCTGGGGTCAGAGAACAGAACAGCCACTAGATACAGAGGCTAGAAATTGGTGGCACTCACACCTTTAATCCTAGCCTTCTGAAGGCATGGATCTCTGTGAGTTCAAGGCCACACTGGAAATAGCCAGGCATGGTGACTCACGCCTTTAATCCCAGAAAGTGAGCCTTTAATCCCAGGCAGTGATGGCAGAAAGCAGAAAGGTATATACGGCATGAAGACCAGAAACGAGAAGCTTTTAGCTGGTTAAGCTTTTAGGCTTTGAGTAGCAGTTCAGCTGAGATCCATTTGGATAAGGACTCAGAGGCTTCCAGTCTGAGAAAACAGGATCAGCTGAAGAATTGGTAAGGCGAGGTGGCTGTTCTGCTTCTCTGATCTTCCAGCATTCACCCTAATACCAGGCCCCAGGTTTGTTTTTATTAATAAAACCTTTGAAAATTCATGCTACAGATATGCAACATTTACTACATCTTCCTCATCATGACAATAATGAAAAAAAGAACAATTAGTATCTCCAGATCTTTCTTTTAAAAATCCCCAGACTTTCCAAAGTACTGAAGCTACTAAATAATTCATGTCTGAGCTTTTTCCTAACTTTATTGAAAGGTTCCACTTTAGCATATATTTTACTTATACTCTAGAGGAAATTCTATGATATGTAACTATCAGACGTTCTAAAAAGGTAACAAATAAATGTCCACTATCATTTGGAGGTTACATTACAGGTCAGAACTGTTTTTCATATAAAATAACTGAGTCAGAGCTCAAACAAGCAAATGATTTTCCAAAAATAGAGGGTAGATGAAGACAAATTCATCTATTTTCATAAACCCACATTCTTCATAAAGATTGGTTGTTTGATTTCACAGGATAAAAAACCAACATGCAATTTATCAACAATTTTTTCAAATTAAAAATTGAATCCAGATACACTAACATCTTAATGTACTTTTAACACATACATTAAATGGTGTTAAACAGACTTCTTTATATATATATATATATTTCAAGCTTTGGCTAATTGTAAATATCCAATCCATTGTTAACATATATTTAAGTGTCTCTAAAGTCGATCTGAAATATATATCCCAGAATATTGAACAATTGGAATCCTATCTCCCAAAATACCTAAATTTAAAAATGCATTTCTAATTAATCAGACAAATACTTGTTAGGCTCTTTTCATCTTAGAAGAAATAAATGACACAATTTCAGGGTTTTATATTACTCACTTGATAGTATCAGATATGTTTCCAACTTCCATTGAATCTATGTAGCTGTCCCATGGTACAAAGATGAGGGACTATGGTGAAGCTGTAAAGAAAAGGAGAGCCATGTGCTCTTAGCCTTACTAACCTGGAACACTCCTGTGGTTTCAGTGATAGTGGCCCCCATAAGCTCATGTATTTGAACAGTTGGTTGCCATTGTTGGCACTCAGGGAAGATTATAGAATCTTCAGGAGGTAGTGCCTTGCTGAAGGATGTATAAACATCACCGGGGACAGGTTTGGGGGGTTTACATCTATCCCTACTTCCTGTTCCCTTCTGCTTCCTATTTGTGGATGAAAAGGCAACTAGCCAGTTTCCTGTTCCTGCAATCTGTGGTCATGCCTTCCCCACTCTGATGGACTCTGTCCCTTTAGAACCACAAAGCAAAGGGAGTTCTTCCTTCTTTAACTTCATTTGGTCCTGGTGTTTTATCAGAGGAACAGCAAAGTAGAGAGTCTTGATACTACACAGCAAGATTTCATGAAGATTAAAGAAAAGCGTAAACGTTCGCTCCCTTTTAGCTGAAGTGAGCATGTAGAATGTCTCATGTTCATTTCATGTAGAATAAATAATAGCATAAACATTCCCTCCCTTTCAGCTGAAGTGAGCATGTAGAATGTCTCATGTTCATTCTCACAGTGAATGTGTTTTCCATACTGGGACAGAAGCTACTGTAACTCTGCAGGTTCTCCATCACCTTGATTTATGCTGAGATTTAAGCTCCTAAAACCCCCCTTAGGGCCAATCTGCAGGAGATGTGATTGTAATGTGATTGCTCTCCAGGAACAGGGAGAGTATCATTTGACTAGTGTCCTGTCTGCTCTAATAAGTCATACTAAGGACATTTTCCCAACCATTCCTGCATTACTAAGAACCTGGCTTGTATTTCACCCAAAGGAGAGCTTTAAAGCCTTGCAGAATATGTTTAGTGCTAGAGAAGATTTCTCCTTACTAGCACTTTAATTATATTACACATTTTTAAAGAATGTGTTTATGCATGTATTTTTGAATGGAAAATATAAAATATTTCTGGATATGTTGAAGTATGTAAGAATATCTTTGTTGTTTCTTTGGTGATTTTTTCAAAAATTTTAATTAGACACCTAAAACAAAACAGGTTATTGCCATTGTTGTGGTTGTCTATCAAAACTGATGGGAAGACTGTATGGCTGAAGAGGCTACACATATTTGTCACATGACTTGAAGAAATCAAATGGGTTCTGACCAGGAAACTTCCTCTAAGGTGGTTAGATTGTTTAGTACCAGAAGGTGCTATTGAGGAGGCTGGTGGGTCGGGGGAGTCATTCACACTCTCACTCAGCTGTGAACCCTATGAACCACATCCAGGATATGCCCACTATTGGGGACAATAATGGCATGGATGTTCTGTGAGTAACCAAGTACTTTCTGATAGGATTTCAAGCCCATTCCACATGAGGAAACACATGCAAATCTGACTAAGAATCTATGGTTGGGGAAATCATAGTTCCTGGGTGTGAACCTACTACTGTTATTCTGCATATTATCAAAATGCCCTTTAAATTCCTAACTCTGTGCTTATAGATGAGTGCAACTTTCAGACTATCAGAGGAGTTTCTTTGTGGGGTGGACAGTGATTAATGCAGAAAGTCACAAGTAACAAAGTTCAGAAAACAAATATCTGTGGATACTCAGGCAGAAACTGGACATGTCTATCTCATTCATTTCCAAAGGTCCAGGGATCAGAAAGATTGTAAAGACCAGAAGTCAGGAAAGACTGCAGTGAAACAGTCTCTTCTGGATATGACAGGACTAATACACTCATGAATACATGACATCCATGATTGCCTGCACAAGATCAAGCCAGTTAACATGATAACATGGAGTAGTAAAAGGTCCCAAATCCCTACCGATAAGTGAGAAGCATGGACAGTGATATGAGAGGGGCCAGCTCTCTTTGGATAACACTTTCCCTAGGCAAGAAAGCCTGAGCTGTATAAAAAAAGATAACTGAACAGGCTAGGGAAAGCAAGTCAATAACCAATGTTCTTCTACGTTTTCTGCATCGAACTCCCACCTTGAGTTTTTGCCTTGCTTCTTCGATGATTGACTAAAACCTCTAAGTCAAATAAACCCTTCCCTTCCCAAGTTAGATTTATTCACTGCATTTCTATAGCAACGGAAGTCAAACTAAGACATGTATAGTAACACATTTGCAAAGAATTAGTAGAAATATTATACATTCTTTAACTTTGCTTAGTTTAATTTGTTCTTGGACCTTCATATCTTGATTGCCCTGTGAATTTTGTGTGTTGAAATTTCCAGTTCAGTGTCCCAACCAAACCTAATTTTTCTCTATGTATTTTCTGATCACCAAACTTAAAACTTTCTCATGTTGATGACACCCCCACGCTGACCAGTCTCAGCCCCAACCTCCCTGTCACCCTTTCCTGTTCCTGATTTTAGTGGAATGCTTTGAGATTCTTTTTCCAGTTTCACACAAAAGCAACTGTAGATTTTTCATGGATAGCCTTTATTGTGTTGATATGTGTTCCTTCTAGGATGAGTTCCATTTGGACTCTTAACATGAAAAGATATTGGTTATTAGTTCTTGTTTATGTGAAAATAGATAATATCCTGGAGTAAAAATTACTTTTCATGTTTTCTATCTTATACATTTTATAACTTAATGCTCAATATCTAAGTAATAAAAATAATAGCTGTATAACAAATAAAAGATGATAGAAATTCTAATATTTGGATGCATTCCACACTTTTCATGCTTGTTTATAATTTTATTAGTAGTAGATTAATTTTACTGAATTTTCTGTGGAGACATTTTTTCACAATGTGTTAGTCTCTCTTGCAGGTCTTTTGTTGTCCTCACTTCTAAGTATGTTTTTTTTTTCCCTGTGGATTTCTGTAATTACTGTAATAGCTGCCATTTTCAAAGTGCTAAGCACCTCCCCAAGCTCTAGGTCACACTATTATATTTCATTGCTAGAGGACTCTATGATATTAAAGCCATATTATCCATATTTTGTAGCTGAAGAAAAATGAGACACACTGAAATTAAGGAACTTCTGTGCACATACAATTGCTTAGTGACCCAGAAGAAACTTAAATTCAAATCTCTTTGGGGTCCAAGACAAAACATCTTGCAATAATTATTTTGATGTGAATAAGCTTTACTGTAGCCGCATTTTAAAGTGTAAGAAATTTGTGGGCTACAACAAACAATATGCTTTCTTTATCAGTAATCATGTTTTGTGAACCACAGGGAATTGTTTGAAAGCTGTAATGTTTTCAAAATTTGGCTCATTCATTAACCAAAGTGCCACTAGAACTTCAGCTAAAGGCACATGTAATATTCACCGAGATACATTCGTTCCAACACAAAGTGTAGTATGAACCTTTGAACCTAGGTACCTGCAGATGGTTTATTCTGTGCAGTACAAATGTGAATGTTTGCTTTGCGGAACTATTAAGTCTCCAGAAAAATCTATAATTCTGCAATTCCATGAGAACTATTTCTCTACAACTGTATGTCGGAACCTGCTCCATGGAAAACAGTACTAAAGACAGCCTCACATACATACAGGTTTTCTTAGTTCACTATCATAGCTAGTTTACAGTTATGTAGATGTATGCTGCATATTTTTAAAGTCTTCTTTCTCCAGTTTCTGATGAGAGCCCACCTTATTCCCTGAGGTAGGGCCTACATTATGAACTCTTTTTCCCCAGGATCATATCGTTTCCCAGCAGTATTTTCTCATCAGAAATAGAAATAAGGACCAAAATAAGTCTGTAATATGACTTGAAATCTGGAGTGACATACTTCCAGCCATTCCATTATTATCACCATTGTTGTTATTGTTATTGTTGTTGTTATTCAAGATTGTTTTGGCTATGATGGGTCGTTGTGATTCCATATGAAATTTAAGATTATGTTTTTCAATTCCTGTGAATAACTGTGTTGGGAGTTTGATGAGGATTGCACTGAATCTGCATATTGTTTTTTATAGGACAGACATTTCACATATGAATCCCACCAATCCATGATCATGGTGGGGAGGGGGGCTTCCATATTTTGGTATTTTCTTTAGTTTCTTTCCTCATCATCTTAGAATTTACATTGTTCAAGTCTTTCATTTTCTAAGACTTTTTTTTGTACTATTGGCAGTGGATTTGCGGTAGTTTAAATCAGAATAGCTTCCATAGGCTCATATGTTTGAATGTTTGACCCCAAGATGGTGAAGCTCCTTAGGAAGGATTAGGAGGTTTGGCGTTGTTGGAAAAGGTGTGTCACTGGGGCTGGGCTTTGACATGCTATTCCCAGCTAACTGGCAGTTGTCATCTCGAATTGTGAGCTCTCAGCTACTGCTCCAGTGCCATGCCTGTCTTCCTGCTATCATGTCCCCCACCATGATAAGTTATGAACTCACCCTCTGAAACTGTAAACCCCCAATAAACTCTTTCTTCTGTAAGTTGCTCTGGCCACACTGTCTCCACAGCAATAGAAAAATAAATAAGCCAGTATTGTTTCCCTGACTTGTTTCTTGATGTATTGATTGTTAGCGCACTGAAGGGTACAGAATTGTGTATATTAATTTTGCATCTTGCTCCTTTGTTGAGAGTGTTTATCAGCTATAGGAGTTTTATGGCTCAGTATTAAGGATGTTTAATGATTAGAATCACGTTATCTGCAAATAAATAATACTTTGACTTCTTGCTTTCTTATTTATATGTCCTTTATAGCCTTCACTTGTCCTATTACTCTAGCTAAGATTTTAATATTCTGAATATAAATGGACATACTGGAAATTCTTGCTTTGTTTCTTTTTTTTAATGCTTTGTGTTTTCTCTTTTTAAACCTCAAAGTAAATTTTCATTTGGCTGATAACACTTAGCAAGATAAAGATCATTAAAGTAGTAAATAGTAATGTTGCGGTGGCGAGTTCACTTTCAATTGTTATCATAGCAGAAAATAAGGAACCTCTCAATTACTCCTCAAAAGAATCTTTTAATATAGCAAAGATGAAAATGTGCTGGACTCTTAGAACATTGAAGCAGCTATATGGTATTATTAGAGTGGTTATAATGATAAGCACAAGCCTCTATAAATTTGTTTCAACTTGAACAATGCATACTACCACAAGTGACCCATAATATAAAATATGGACTGAAGATTATTATGTATCAAGTAGGTCCATGTAGCAAATATACCATTCTGATATATATTGATAATGAGAGAGGATGTGCATATATACCACTCTGATAGATATTGATAATGGGGGGGGCATAGGGAGAAATGGGAAATCAATACCCATTCTGCTAAATACGTTGTGAACTTAATATTACTCTGAAACAATACACTGTTATAAATTCTTTTCTTGGTGAAAGAAATACACACATACATGCATTTTATAAAATGTAGTGATAGCAGCATAATTTCACAGTTAAAGCAAAGTGATTGTTGCTTCCAATATTTAAATCTTAAATTCATCTAGGGTTGAAACATTAAAAAGAAAATTTGGAAACTAGAGAGATAGATCAGCAATTAAGAGCACTGGCTGATCTTGCAAAGACACTGGTTTCTCTCCCCAGCACCCATGTCAGGTATCCCATAACCCCTCTCCTGCTTCCGGAGATCTAATATCCTTATCTAACCTTTGAAGTCACTTGTACATACATGGTGCGCATACATACATTCAAAGCACATACACAAAAAACAAAATAAGATAAAAAATGATTGAGAAATGAAGATCTAAGTATTTACATTAAAATCTGCTACTTGGGTTTAATTTAGTAAATGAAAGACATATCTGTCTGTCTCCTAACAGAATCTTACCACATGACAGTTTGGTGGACATATGTGTTAAAATTTTGTGGTTTTGCCTACTAAACAGCCTCTATAACTGGGAATTGACTAAGAGAATGTTCTTTTGAGGTCATGAGGTCATGTACAATAAAACTGAGACCTTGGATGCTAACTGGAAATTTATTTGTAAAAAAAAAAAAATGCACTGGAGCAATGTAGAAGAAGAATTGATTTTGTAGTATTAGATGCTTTGTTTCTTTTTATTTCATTTATGTATTTTTTATCAAGAATTTTTTATTTTACACACCAATCAGAGATTCCCCTCCTCCCTCCCCCTGTCCCCCAGCCTTCCCCCCAACCCACCCCCCATTCCCCCCATAAGAAGACAAGGCCTCCCAGGGGAAGGCACATCCAGTAGAGGCAAGTCCAAGCCCTTCCCCCTGCCTCAAGGCTGCATGAGTTGTCTTGAGAGAGTTTCACTCTGTAACCCAGGCTGTGTGGAGTTTACTGTTGGGATAAAGCTGGCCTTGAACTCACATAATCCTCTTGCCTCAGCTTCCCAAGTGGTAGAATTATAAGCATAAACCACTGTATCTGGCAGGTCTTATTTTAATGACATTCATCTGTCCATGGGAATGTTGAAAGAGCAGTCTACCATTATAAATGTACTTCTGGCATAAAATATGACTGTTTTACATTATTGTTACTGTATGGTTATCTACTTCAAATTCACAACTACATGTTTGCTAATGTCATTTAAAATTAAACCTACATGTAATTCAAGGAAACAGAGCATTTAGTGCTCCAAAATCATTTAATAAATATTTTGGTATCAATGGATTAACACTCATCTAACAATTAACTATGGCCAGTATTGTTCGGCTTAACTGATTAATCTTCCATTAGACAATGAGTACTAGAGAGCTATATAATCACTTAACATTGTATTCCCAAAGCCCCAGCTCAGTGAAGGAGCTCTGAAATCCTCACAGGCTCATTCACTATGAAATAGCATTTTCATTTTCCAGAGTTCCAGAAACACCAACAACAAATGTAGAGATCTGACCTTGTTCTTGATAATATCTGATTGACAGCTCTCTTGTGTTGAGGATGAGCATAGAGCAGGAAGTCTTTGCAGGCTCTGTCTGAAGTCAGAAACCTTCCCTAAGTGTTCTGCTATTTTATTATTGTTCAGAGATGAGTGGGTCAGTTTTTATGTTTTCTCTTCAGTTGAGTGCTTCAGGTAAGTAAATTCAATCTTATCTACATTCCTCAAATTTTTAGGTCTTCCATAATCTATGTTTAAGTATTTTAATTTTCCCATATGATATAGATTTTCTTTTGTGCCAAAAAAGCTATAACAGTGAATGACACTTATAATTCAGATGAATAGCAGGAATCTTTCAAAATGGTTTTCTTTTTAGCTTCTATGAAGTAGTCTTCAGTTCCTAAGAAAATGTGTATTTTAATATGGTTTTATATCTTATTACTATTAGTTCTAAAATCTCAGCTTCTTATTTGGATGGTGAATGGCAACATAGTGGAAGCTACTGAATAAAACACACTCAACCAAATTAGCTTTCTATATTTAACACACAATTACAGCATTTAATAAATGTCAGTGTAGTATAGTAGTTTAAACTTGTAGAATACATTTCTGTAGGCATTTATATGGAAAATTTTGTTGCAACTTTTCATTAAATTAGTACAATCTCTTATGACTTTTCCCACCAGGTCCAAGGAACCATCTTCCCAGCTCCAAATTTCAATCCTGTGATGGATGCCCAAATGCTAGGCGGAGCTCTCCAGGGGTTTGGTAAGCCTGGGGAATTCCTGCTTTGGTTATTGTATTGTCCTTCTCTACCACGAGGTAACATGATATCAAGACTGCAAAATAACCAGAAGACAGACACAACAGCATAGAAGGAGAAGAAAAGAATTGAAGTCTATGATGCTGAAGAGAAATTGCAGTGTGTGTGTAATCTGAAATCCTGAAATGAATTCCTCATGTCCTCATACCCTCGAATGCCTCACTGTGGACTCTCGGGGAAAATTCCAAAGCAGTAATTATAATCCTCCTGACCTCTGCACTTGTTTTCTTTATAGCCTGTTTCTGTTGCTACTTACTCTTGCGGCCAAATCTAGCATCCTCCTCTCCCAGATGGCTCTGTTTGTTCACACCTCATAAATTGTCCCAATGTACTTCTTGCCTGGGATGCTATTCTTTCTCTGGTCTGTTTTTAACCTAAAATCTCCAAATGAACATCCTCTTTGCATCTTTCTCTGAGCACCCCAGGCTCTACCAACTGTGCCATCCTGGGCATCTTTCTTCCTAGCCCCTTCCTCCTTGATAATCATTTGCCTTATGCCTGTCCATTGCACCGGCAGACTGGCCTGTGAGTTCCTAGCTTGGAGTATTTGGCTCAAGAAATTGATATTCATCTGATAAGATCAGAGTTTAGGAAAGAAATTTACAAGAAAAAGGGAGGAAAATAGTTAGCTTGTTTTTAATTCTTTAATCTTTAGGGTTCGATGTAAAACTTAAATATTCATGTATTTTCCTTGGACAAAACCCATTTCTAAAACACTTCTAAATGAGCAGGAAGAAAAACACAGACAACATAAAAGAAATAGTAACAGAAAAAATTAAACCTATGCATAAGAAAGCAAACTCTTAACTTCAGAACATGGTTACTTGCTTTACAGAATCTCCCCCTCTCTCTCCTCTCTCTGTCTCTCTCTGTGAATCTATCTCTGTCTCTCCTCTCTGTCTCTCTGTGTGTGTCTCTGTCTCTCTCTTTCTCCCTCTCTCATTTACATGAATGCACACTACACACCTGCATATCTTTTTGTTTCAATCATGAATAGTTTATCACACAGAGGATGTTTCCTGAATTTGGCTTTAGGAGTTGGCAATCATTTCATGCCTTTTAAAACATCAATGGTCACTAGAAAAACTACAGAGACAAAAGAAAATTTTCTTCAGAATTCTGAACTGTGCTTTTTTTCCTTTAAAACTGAAGTGCAGAGCAATTTGGTCACACACACACACACACACACACACACACACACACACACACACACACATAATGAATAAATAAATTCTTTTCTCCAGTTTCAACTTTCCTATTACAGATTAATTTTGACTGTCATAATGTTTGGCTTGTGAGATTTAGGCTGATGTATTTCAGAGTGTTTGGAGTTGGATGGCATAGTATCTGGGGAAGCATTCCAGAGCAAGAATATAGTCTCAAATGTATTAAGGGTCTGCAATTTTGCTGGCTTTGGTCAAGTGCAATTGGAAAAGACAAATATCAATGTTTTGTCCAGATATTCTTAAGTATATAACTCTGAAAAGAAACAAAAATGGACTCTAAAGCATATGAAAATAAGTAATTTTAGCAAAAATTGTAGAAAGATGCTTAAATACGTACTTATTCAACCTAAAAGGAAGCACTTCTTAGGCATGCATCTCCTGATAATACCATCAGATTCTCAACTGATCACCATTAGTGGCAACTTACCTACATTTACATTCTCAGAAAAGCTGTTTTTGTTGTCATTGTTGATTTTTCTGGGTTTTTTTTTTTTTTTGAAGTTTTCTACTGGGTTTTTATTTATTTATTGTGTTCACCACCTTTGGTATGAATTTTCCACTGTGTATTTTTTTAATTTTATAATTAATTTAATTTTACATATCAGCCACAGATTCCCCTGTCCTTCCTCCTCCCACTCCCCCCCTCTCCTCGCGCCCTCCCCCCAATCTACCCCCTATTCCCATCTCCTCCAAGGCAAGGACTCCCCTGGGGATTCAGCTCAGCCTGGTAGATTCAGTCCAGGCAGGTCCAGTCCCCTCCTCCCAGGCTGAGCTCCAATCAGCGAGAGAGAGGAGGGATTGTATGAGTGAGAGACCTTGAGACCATGATTGGAAAAAGCACAGGGACAAATAGCCAAACTAGTGGAAACACATGAACTATGAACCAATAGCTCAGGAGCCCCCATGGAACTGGATCAGGCCTTCTGGATAAGTGAGACAGTCGATTAGATTGAACTGTTTGGGAGGCCCCCAGGCAGTGGGACCGGGACCTGTCCTTGGTGCATGGGCATGGCTTTTTGGAGCCTGGGGCCTGTGCTGGGGCGCTTTGCTCAGCCTAGGTTTTTGTTTTTGTTTTTATAATCCATAAGCATGTATATTTTCCAAATCTGCATGTGACACTAGAAAACGGAAACCATTCTTAACCTGTATCCTTCAAACTTAACAAAGGGGTACACAAGTCAAAAGTAATCTGTTTTGAAATACTCTGACTCAGCTGAAGGACCTTTCTCATCATGATAATAATCAATAGATTTTGCAGAGCTTTTTCAAACTGAAGAAGCTTCTTTTGATTCATACTTTGGTTAGAACTTGTGTTTCATTGAAGTGTTTATCTAATTATTATTTTATCAATAAAAACTCAGACATCAGATATTTTTGGTAAATACCTGATCGATCGGAGAAGTGACAGAGAAGTGACCAGTAACCTTTCTCTCTCTCTCTCTCTCTCTCTCTCTCTCTCTCT
>CABHPR010133629.1:6144-21039 GCA_902168415.1 Peromyscus melanophrys
AGAGAGAGAGAGAGAGAGAGAGAGAGAGAGAGAGAGAGAGAGAGAGAAGAGAGAAGAGAGAAGAGAGAAGAGAGAAGAGAGAAGAGAGAAGAGAGAAAGAAAAAAAAGAAAAGATGAAGCATGATTTCTTTTGTGGTGTGGCAAACAGCTCCAAGACCTTATGTGTGTTAGGTAAAAAGTCTATTCCCCCGAGCTCATTCCAGCCCATGAAAATGCTTACAGTAGATCATTTCATGTCTAGGATTAATTTGGAGAAATTAATCCAAAGTATGAAAAACATACATATATTAGATATTTGAATGCATAAATCTAAAACATAGAGGGAAGTTTATGACTAAAATGTTAACATTAGTGCTATTTAGAATTGTGAGAAATTGGAAATAATTTAAATTTTAATAGAAGAGTAATTAAGTAAATTGCAAAGAATTCTCTTGTTAGACTATTAGGAGTCATTAATATAGTGATTATGAAGACTGTGGGTAACAGAAGAACACAAAGTATGAATTTCAACAGCAGAGCATAAAAACAATTACAATTATGAAAATACTTGCCTATAAAAAAAATGGTCACCATCATCAGGGAAATGCATATTAAAGCCAACACATTCTTCCAGAATGGCTAAAATCAAAAGAGCAGCCATACTAAGTGCCGGCAAGGATGCTGGTCAACCACAACTTTCATTTAATGAAAAAGTTATAACCACTTTGGAAAATTGGTGGCTTCCTTTAAAGTTAAATATACATACCTGTTCTATGGCCCAGCATTACTCCTCAGTGTTTCCCAAAGATAAAGGCAACACATCCACAAGAAAGACTTGTACAGAATGTTCGTAGCATCTTTATGCACTATAGCCCCAACCTAGAAACAATCTAGATGTCCTTTAATAGGGACAAGATAAACCAATTCCAGTGGATTTTTCTAGTGGAATATAAGTCAGCAATAAAGCTGAAATTATTGACACAGGATCACATGATAGATATAAAAAAAATCCTAGAGGCCAGAGAGAACATTACAGACACATGATTCCATGAACACACATGATTCCATGAACACACACATGATTCCCTGAACACAAACTCTCAGAACAGGCAAAACTGGCTTGAGGCTACAGAAATGAGTTCAGTGGTCACCTGGAATAGGGGGCTAGCCTGGAATACGGGGGTGGGGAGGGTAGGTTGAAGGGTACAAGGCAAGCTTATGAATGAAAGGAATATTTTAGATTTTTTTCTGGTAATGACTGAAGTACACTTACTCAAATTCATAGGTTTGTACAGGGTTTCTCTGTGTAGCTTTGCGCCTTTCCTGGAACTCACTTGGTAGCCCAGGCTGGCCTCGAACTCACAGAGATCCGCCTGGCTCTGCCTCCCTAGTGCTGGGATTAAAGGCGTGCGCCACCACCGCCCGGCTATTTGTACTTTTTTTAGGAGGGACACTGGGAATTGAACTCAGGGCCTATCCCACATCAGACAGCTACTCTACCAAATGAGCTACATCCACAACCCTGACTTGCACTTTCAAGATGCATGAAGTTTGTGTCAGTGAGATGGCTCAGCAGCTAAAGCAACCACTTGCCTCTGAACCCAGGAACCTCAGTTCCATCCCTAGGATCCAGGTGGAGAAGGTTGCCCCCTGACCTCTGCTTGTACACTACAGTACGTGTGTGCACACATACACAGAAATTTTAAGAATACTACAAAAAGTTTAGTACATGAATTTAAAGCATATAATTTATACCCCAAGAAGGTAAACACATATGAATAATTGTGTGCTTGTGTATATGCAATGATGTATTACATATATATATATATATATATATATATATATGCATACATGATGCTTGTCTAGAGGACAATAGAAATAAATATACCCCAAATATGATAGAAATTGTGTTTCATGGATAATATTTTAGGTGTTTCTTTTCTTCTTTTTCGATTTACCAAGGTTCTCTCTTTTTTTTCTATGGTGTAATAAAGCACTCCCATTTTTAAACTGCAAGTTACTGGGGGCAAGCACTTAGAATGGTCTATAATACACTAGATTTTTAGTATGAGGAAATCTAGAGACCCTTTTCTTTGTGTATCTATCCCTATATATTCTCCAATCCCTCAGTGTCCTTAATTAAAAACAAATACATTATTTATTTATATCATTTACCATCTTTCTATATGCATTGTTTCTTTTATTTCTTCAGACAGAATCTTATGTGACCCACACTGGCCTCTAACTCTATGTAGTAGAGGCTGGCTTTGAACTCCTGACCCTTCTGCCTGTATCCCTCAAGTGTTGGGATTACAGAAGTATCCCACCACACCTAGCTACACTTTTTAAACTATAACATTTCATATGCTCACCAAGGAATAGGATACTCTCTATCTTTATCACCTAATACTTCCCTGCCTAACCACCCCTCCTACCAGGCTGGGGACTACTGAGCTATAATTCCAGCCCAGGGACAAATCCTTGTTCTTTATATTCCCATCAGCCCTTAACATAGGGGAAAAAACCCCACATAAATACAAAGAAAACATTTCTAAGACAGCCCAGAGCCACTAGGTCTGGGGGTCCAGGCTGCTCATTGCACAGCCTCCAAGCCTGGATACAAACAGATCCTCTTTTGGTAATGTGAGTGGTACCCTCCAGAGTTATGCCAACAGTTCTTGACCAATGTCCTTGTCCCACTACATCCTAGCTTTGTGGTCTTGAAAAAAAAACTCTCTTAAGCTTATTTCTTTATCTGTTTAATGGGATTGTTAGGATTATTAAGTTGAGATAGTGTATGTTTGAAACCCTCTATAAATTATTAAACACATGATAGTAATAGATGAGTTATTCATATGCTAAATCTAGAGCTTGACTTCCTTTATTTTTTATTTTTATTTGTGTGCATGCATCTGTGTGTTCATGCCAACATGTGTGACGGTGCCTTCAGAGTCCGGAAGAGGATATCAAATCCCATGGAGCTGGACTAACAGGTTATTGGAAGCCTTCTGGCATGGATGCTGGGAACCAAACTTGGGTCCCCTGGAAGAGCAGGGAGCACTCTTAACTGCTCAGCTGTCTCTCCCGCCCCCAACTTTCTTTGTCTCTCTTTGACCCACTCCTTTTTTTTTTTTCTAAATGTTTTTTATTTGAGATAAGAGCTGCACTAAGCAAGACCTTAGTTTCCCCACTGCGAGGTCAAACAGCACGACAGGGCAAATACGTTTGGTAGCATAGTGCCAGTATGCGGACATTTTCCTACTCACCGTTTGGGGGTAATTTTATTCATGGAGTTCTTACACAAAATGTTACCCCTGGATTAGCAGGTGTCACACACAAGGAAATGGTCTTCATTCTGTGTAGGGGTATTTCCTGTAAGTGCTGCACGATGGGGGAAGCACAAACATAAGCCATTATTTAAAGAAACTAATCCAAAGTAGAGTATTCAACCCCCATCTCCTGGAATAAAAAGTGCTGCTTGGATCTATCGCTCAGATTTGGTTTCTATCCTGATCATTTACAAAGGGTTTCCCAGTGACTTGCATCATTAGGGTTGTTGAATAGGAGATCATTTGCTCTGAAGAGAGGCCTATCTACTCCTTCCTCTGCTTCTGCTTCTGCTTCTGCTTCTGCTTCTGCTTCTGCTTCTGCTTCTGCTTCTGCTTCTGCTTCTGCTTCTCCTTCTCCTTCTCCTTCTCCTTCTCCTTCTCCTTCTCCTTCTCCTTCTCCTTCTCCTTCTCCTTCTCCTTCTTCTTCTTCTTCTTCTTCTTCTTCTTCTTCTTCTTCTTCTTCTTCTTCTTTTTTTTGGTTTTTCGAGACAGGGTTTCTCTGTGTTGTTTTGATACCTGTCCTGGATCTCGCTCTGTAGACCAGGCTGGCCTCAAACTCACAGAGATCCACCTGCCTCTGCCTCCCGAGTGCTGGGATTAAAGGCATGCACCACCACCGCCCAGCCTTCCTTCGCTTCTTGCCTTCATGCTCATGATCCTTAGGGTGACTGCTATCAGAGGGTCTTTTAGAACCACCATGCTGTTTGGCTTCTTCCAAAAATTTGTCCAAACCAAAAGGATCTTCCTCAAACTGAACTGGTCCCTCTCAACCTCTCTGTCTACCGTCTGAACCAGAAAATTCCTTATCAGGAACAAATCTGTTGGTCTTTATCCTGGTCTCTAGGTCATCACCATACATATCCCTGTGCAGATTTTTACTCCATCTGTAGATACTTTGAGCCATATCTTTACCCCCTCTCCAGGCCTGATCATATCCTTTATAAATTTCACCTTCTCCGTCTGCAAATCCACTGCCCATACCCTTGGATTGGTTGAAGAGCCTTTGGTCATACTGAACTTCATTGGAAGTTCGAGGATTGGGCACACCAAGAGCAATGACTTCACTGATCTCAATTTTCATTTCTCTGTAGTTTTGACCTCTTATCGGGAACTGCCCTGGAAAGATTCCAGTCTTGCTGTCTCTCTTTCCGCCTGTCATGATGAATTTCATCCCTTTCACGTGCTTCTCCATTCCCCAAACATGGGTTTTGATCCCAGCTCTCCTCTCTCTGGCTTTCTGGGCCATTTCTCTAAGTTTCTCTTCATGTTTCTCTTTTTCTTTTTGAGCCATCTTTCTTTCTACTTGGGCTAACATTTCCACAGCTTTGTGAGTCTTCCGATGAGCAATGTACAGAGCTTCAGCCAGTTTGGCAAAATTTTCGTTGATGTGTACGGTCTGAAGTCCTCTTCCATCAGCAGCCAGCTGTTTATCCAGAGGAACTATGTAACCCTTTGTGTTCTTCCAGTTGGAAATACAAGGGGAGGGGGGCAGTGTCTTCCACTCTCGTCGTTCCTTTACAGTCATCTTCCGACTAGAAGAATGCATTACAGGTGCAGGAGGAGATGGTGGTCCCCGGGGAATTTTCTTATTAATCTTGAATCTTGGCAGCTCCATTGGATCTTTCTGCATTTCTACCATCCGAATAACTCTCTGATTAGCTCCAGAGTTGAATGCTACTCCTTGCTGAGATGGTATGTAGAGACTATACTGAGCAGGAACCAGTTTGTCAGCTGCACGAACTGGCATGGCTGCAGCCACCTTCTATGATACAGACTTCTCCAAGGCTACTCTTGTCTTCTCCGTTATCTCTTTAATAGCCTCTTCATCAGGCCTTTGCAGGTCTGGGTCATCTGCATTCATAACCTTTGGAACCAGGTCAGCGTATTTGCTGTAAATGACCTTGTCTTTGGACTGCCTCTGTCGAGTAATTGCATCGTATTTGATTTTCCCTTCAGGATCTACCCGAATGGCCAGTGCATTCGACATTTTTTTCTTTCACCCCATATCCAGTGGATACTGGGCCACGTGGATTTCTGGGAAAGCACCTCCATCTCCAAAATCTTCTAACAAGTGTGGAATCCAGCCTTTCCGGTATTCGTATGGGGGAGGCTCCCTTCAAGAGGAGACCAGCGAAGTCTGCCACGATCTCTGAGATCTTTCTCTTTCTTCAGCTTCAAGTTGGTCCTGAGATAGCTGAGTAGGCGTAGGTAAAAAGCATAGCATAAGTCTTCAAAGTGTTGGCCAAACTCTGGAGTTGACACATATGTTGAAGTCTAATAGTTGAGATGACCCACCTATGGGCGAGGGGGGGTCAATAAGATTTGGTGTTCCATTCCTGCAGGTAGGAAGAGTACGCATGTACTCTTGAAGAAAAGTAGGGAGATGACTCCAGTTTTCATATGTGAGAGCTGATGAGGCTTCCATGCTCCAAACAAAAACACCAAAGCAGAATAAAAGCTCAAGTTTTAAAACAGAAACTTTGGATAGCAAATTCAGGAAAGGTTTGTAATGGTTTCGAGGCTGTGTGACATATTCTTTTATTTGCTGTATATTTCAACTGCTCTTGCTGCCATTATTGTAGGCTGTGAGGTCATGGTGCTCTCCTTATTGACAATTTATCATGGTTCTCTGGTGCAAGGTAGAGCTTCTCCTGCACACCGCTTTTCTTTTTCAAATGTCTTTCACAGATGCTTTCGATCTTTAATTTTAACTAAGTATTAGTTCACGTTAAAGTGTAGTTTAAAAGGTTACAAGTTTTCTCTGAAAGGTTTCAGAGGTTCAGTCCATTATGCTCATGAAGGGGAGCACAGCAGTGTGCAGGCCCATATGGTGCTGGAGCTGAGAGTGCTACATCTTGCAGGCAACAGGAAGTCCACTGACTGTCACATTCTTACTCACTTCTTTTACCACGGTTTCACCGGCTTTCATTCAGTTCCCTGAAATTGTCGAGTATCTTCCAACCCCCGGGCCTTTGCACAAACCATGTCCTGCCTTTTACTGTACCTGTTTCTTCAGATGGCTTAGGTTCCATCTCTCATGGCACTCAAGGCTTTACTCTAAAATAGCCTCTTCCCCCACTGCCTCTTTCTGTCACTTTAATCTGCTTTAATACCAGAGAGTTCTGCCATGTCTGGGGGGAGTATGTCTCAGTTCTGCAATAACAGAGACACTCCCATGTGTTACACCCAGGGATCTCCTCTGCATCACTGCTCTGGTGCTCTGGGCTGTGATTAAGTAAAGTGAGTGTTGTCTGAACACAAGCAGTACAGTACTGAGCCCAGACCCCCACTTCCCGAAGCGACTAAGTACCTAATGGGCAGGTAGCATATTCGGTACAGATATGCTGGACAAAGAGGTGGTTCCTATGTGTGAGAATTCATCCTGCTGCTCAGATTGGCATGCACGTTAAAACGTACGTGTGCTGTGGGATGTTCTGTATGGCAAATGTGTTGCTAATAAAACACTGATTGGCCAGTGGCTAGGCAGGAAGTATAGGCGGGACTAACAGAGAGAATAAAAAGAACAGGAAGGCGGAGGGAGACACTGCCAGCCACCACCAGGACAAGCAGCATGTAAAGATGCCGGTAAGCCACGTGGCAAGATATAGATTAATAGAAATGGATTAATTTAAGATATAAGGACAGTTAGCAAGAAGCCTGCCACGGCCATACAGTTTGTAAGCAATATAAGTCTCTGTGTTTACTTGGTTGGGTCTGAGCGGCTGTGGGACTGGCAGGTGAAAGAGATTTATCCTGACCGTGGGCCAGGCAGGAAAACTCTAGCAACATACGTGTTGTCAATTTTTGTTTTTTCACTCTTTTTACTCTTTGCTCTTTGGGGGCCCACCACTCAGCTCCTAAATAACCACATGAAGACTTATTATTACTTATAAATGCCCGACCTTAAGTTGGCTTATTTCTAGCCAGCTTGTCTTAACTTAAATGATTCCATCCACTTTTTGCCTCTGGGCTTTTACCTTTCTCTATTTCTGTGTATCTTTTCTTTTCTTCTTATTCCTTGTCTGGCTGTGTGGCTGTGTGGCTGTGTGGCTGTGTGGCTGTGTGGCTGTGTGGCTGGCCCCTGGTTCCTCTTCTTCTCCTTTTCTTGCTCCTCCCTTTCTCATTCTTCTTCTAGTTATTCTCTCTGCCTGGCAGCCCCACCTATCCCTCTCTCCTGCCTAGCTATTGGCCATTCAGCTCCTTATTAGACCATCAGGTATTTTAGGCAGACAGAGTAACACAGCTTCACAGAGTTAAACAAATGCAACATAAAGGAATGCAACACATCTTTGCATCATTAAACGAATGTTCCACAGCATAAAGACATATAGCACATCTTAAATGAATACTCCACGACACGTATGGATTATTTATTTCTGGAAATTTTCATCACAAAGCTTTGGACCCCAGTGGAGGCAATAGAGAGGAACCTGCAGGCCAGAGGCAGCCACTGTTAGAGAAAGCCCTTGCTGCCTCAATGCTGCTTCTCTCTGAGCAGAGGGCTCGCGTCTGGGAGGCTCACTGCTTCAGCCTTAGCCCTGGAGCACAGCAGATGTTCAAAAGTCACACACCGAGCCGGACACAGTGGTGCGTGCTGCCAGCACTCGGGTGCACGATGCAGGAAGAGACCAAGTTTGAGGCTTGCCTGGGCTACATAGTGACCTGCTGCCTCAGCAAACACACAAAAGTCACGCCCTGAATGAAGAAGCAAATTATTTACTGACGCTGGGCTGCACACTGCATGTATTCTGTTCTGTTTTCCAACTGCTCCTGCCTAAGGAGACTCTGAGACAAGTACTACTTGTTTCCACCCATAGCTGAAGGAGTCTGCCCGAGATGTGTCTGTCGGCCTCAGGTCTAAATGTTTGCCATGCCAACAAGGCTCCGCATTGGCCAGTGAGCAGGGAGGACTGGGGAATAAGAAGGGCATTGTCCAGCCTGCGGGGATGGCTGTGCTCTCAGAGGAGCTGGGGAAGTCCCTCCTGGGTGGACATCTCTGCCAGCCAGGTATGGAGCTAGAGGGCTCTGCCCTACCTGTGTCCTCAGACCTGTCAGACTGAGCACACTGCAAGGCCCTGATGTGGGCACAAGGCTTGTCAAAACCACAGTGGAGTTTTCTAAAACGCACCAAAGAACGATCTTCATTTTCACTTCTGAAGGAAAGCCAGCAAGCGCTTCTTCGGGAGCTGGTGTTTGCTTTGCTGAAAGAGTGCCAAGAAACCCAGGTTTGTGGGTGGGTCATTCTAGAAAATGCCAGCTCACTGCCACGTGTGCTGCTCACAGTGACAGCCACCAACACTGTCTTAAGTGACTTGGGCAGAGCAGGAAGGCGCCTCCTCCAGTGACCACCCAGTACATTTCCAGAACACTCTTTGTCCCTGCCTGTTCCCTCCTTTTCTGAATGCCCAGGTTCCTGGAGGGGCTGCCCTCAAACTCCTGCTTTTCCATCTGGAAGACAGTTTGGGTCAGTTCCCTAGGCCTTGACCGATGCAACCAGGTACATCATCAGAACGCTTAAACAGTAGCTAATCTCTTAAAACATTGTGTATTTAGACAATGAGTCTTCATACAAAGAAAATAGTGTAGAAGGAAAAGATTAAAACGTCTCACCAGAAGGTTGGATCTCATGTGTTTTTCTTTGTGTTTATGTATATGTGTAGTTATGTATGTATATGGGTTTACTTATGTGCAAGTGTACACACACACATGTGCATATATGTGAAGGCCAGAAGTCAGCTTCAGGTGTCATTTTTTTTTTTAGATGCCATCATTTTTTGAGACAGGTTCTCTCAATGGAACCTGAGGCTTCAAATTAATCTGGGCTGCATGGCCAGCAATCCCCAGGAACCCTCCTGTCTCTATCTTCTCAGCATTGGGATTGCAAGCATGTGCCTTCATGCCCAGCTTTTTACCTGGGTGTTGGGGATCGAACCCATGTCCTTGTGCTTGCCAGGGAAGAACTCACTCCTTGAGCCATCTCTCTGACTCCCTTTTGTATTTTTCTTGGTAGGTTCTCCCGTACTGTCTGCACTCACACATATCAATTCTATATTATACAACTCGAAATAAAATGGGCTGGGGAGATGGCTCGGTGGGCAAGGGAGCTTGCTGCACAAGTGTGAGGACCCGAGTGTCAACACCAGCCCTCAGGCAGAAAGTCAGACACGGCTTTGCGTTCCTGCAACCCCAGCACTATGCAGGGTGGAGACAGGAGGCTTACTGGCCATCAGCTTAGTGCCAGGCTCAGTGAGAGATCCTACCTCAAAGGAATAGCATGGAGAGTTACAAGCAGAATGCCTGACGTCCTCCTCTAGCCCCTACACACCGGCCCAGGTACAGTATCACACTCATATACGTGTGTCCAGGAGCAGCATCGCACCCACACATGTGTCTAAGCACAGCATCATATCTATACTCACATACGTATAAAGTTGAAATAAAAGCTCAAGTTACAGTAAAATTTTCCATTTTGACAGTACTTGAAAGGACTTCCTGGATGTGTTTTGGAGAACCCAGAAATCACATGGGTGTTTGTGATGGTCAATAGTCAATGTCGACTGTATTTAGAGTCACCTGGGATTGAGGCACAGCTCTAGGTGTGTCTGTGGGGGTGTTTCAGAGGTGACCGACTGACAGGGGAAACCCATCCGGAATGTAGGTGGCACTATCCCAAGGCAGGAAAAATAAAAATGAAAAGGAGAAAGTAAGTTGAATGCCAGCATTCTCTCTTCCCTGTTTCCATCCACAGCTGAGATGTGAGCAACTGTGTTGAGCTCTACAGCCACATCATGGGTCACTTGCCCCCACTGTGCCTTCTGATCCTCCCTCCTCAGCCTCTTCAGTACTAGATTCACAGGCACGCACCATGCCCGCCTTTCACATCCTCCTGAAAAGGATAACTGAATGACCCAAGTCCCCCCAATCCCAGTGTTCGCCTTCACTTGCCATTGGAGATAATTGGGCAAAAAAATATGTGAAAGGTATTGCATAATAAGTCCCTGAAACTTCAGTATGAGTGAGTCTGTCATCTTCTCCCCTTCACTCATCACACCCATACAAAGACACACATCTGCAGACCTGCCCCCAACACCTCCCTCACCCCCGAGCTCCAGGGGGATCATAAGGAAATGGCACAAGACGGAGGAATGAAATCTGCCTATGTGAAAGCCACTTCAAGTTCTGCTCAGACCTGGAGCTCTCTGACAAGAGTTACCATCAGCAGTATGAACAAAAGGGCTGAGCTGGGCGGCGGCGGCACACTCTAATCTCAGCACTAGTGAGGCAGAGTCAGACAGATCTCAGTGAGTTCGAGGCCAGCCTGGTCTACAGAGCGAGCTCCAGGACGGGAACCAAAACTACACAGAGAAACCCTGTCTCGAAAAACAAACAAACAAACAAAAAATCACAATGCCGGGTGGTGGTGGTGCACACCTTTAATCCCAGCACTCGGGAGGCAGAGGCAGGCGGATCTCTGTGAGTTCGAGGCCAGCCTGGTCTACAGAGCGAGATCCAGGACAGGTACCAAAACAACACAGAGAAACCCTGTCTTGAAAACAAAAACAAAAACAAAAACAAAACAAAAACAAACAAACAAACAAAAGAGGGCTGCTCGCACTGCAGGCTAAGCTCCCTCCCTTCCCAATCCGACTTCTCCAATTGCAATTGAAATGGGTTGTGGGAAGGGTGGTGCTGAGCTCGGATGGGGCTGTTGTATCAGCTGGTGGTAGGGCCTGTCAGCCTGACACTCAGATGGAGCTCAGTTGCCCTGCTGGGCCCTTTTAGAATTTATTTTACTTTTTTTTTCCTTGCTTCTGGCTTAAGGATCGTCTTCAAAACTCTCACTGATGATTAAAAAAAAAAAAGGAACGAAAAAGCTGATTAGCAGAGTTTGAGGAGAGCCACGCAGTGATGAAGTGGGGAAGAGGGGTTGAGGAGCTGCAGGTTTTAAGTCTGGAAGGATGAACCTGGAAGAGGAGATGGAATAATAAGGTTTAAGTGCCAGCCACTTATTAATCAACTACTATCCACATCATGATCCCCTAGCCGAGGCCCAGCATTGAGCAGAGGCCTCGGCTCTGCCATAAAGCCACAAAGAACAAGACTGGAAGAAATAGGCACACAGCCAGGACAGAGTGGTTTAAGATAGACATAAGAAAGGACTTCCTGGAGCTTAAAGTGGCTTATTGCGGAACTAAAATCACAGGGAATTCAGGAGGAAAAAAGAACAAGTCCAGCCTTTTAAGTATTAAGTATTACTGCTGCTGAACTGTGGCTTCCCAGACATAGAGTCTCCAGGTATACTACTCTGTGTGGCAGCCTTCAGGGGAAGCCAGGGCAAGGGGAAAGTATTTAGCAGTGTGTGGAAGAAAGGGTTTCACGGGCTTCTTAAGGACAGAGCACAACCCACTTCAAATAAATGTTTCATACCCATGACAAGAGGGTATTTGGAAAACTTAGCCACAGTTACACAGTAAATGGCTGAAGGCAGGGCTTGAAAGGTGAGAAGATGGGGTGGCCTTGGAGGGGGTGGGGTGGGGGTGTCTGTCTGAGACCCTAGGTGTGCACAGGTGGGAGGTCGTGGAATCTGATGGTTGGAGGTAGGCCTACAAAAGTCAGGCAAGAAATTGGCCATGGTGAGGACCATGTTAAGCTTCTGCAGGTGGGGCCAAACAAGCTGGGAGTGGAGGTTTCATGGGTCAAGTTTGCAGAAGGATGCACTGGAAAGAGAAAAGGGGGTGGAAACCAGCTCCACCCATCATGATTCCTGCACATCTCTTGTTCTGTGCACTAACAGTAGAGGGTATCCCACAGTTGAAATTTAGTCTATTACATAAACTCATTGCTGCTGCCGCCTGCCACTAAGACTGAGCACGCTCTGTTGAAGTCTTAGCAACTGGTAGAGACCAGTGAACTTAGGGCTTCTTACATTTTTTTTTTTTTGAGTGAACGAATAAGGGCAATGAGGGATGGAATTATGGGACCACAGCTCTTCACTTCTGGCAATCTTTGTGTGTGTGTGTGTGTGTGTGTGTGTGTGTGTGTGTGTGTGTGTGTGTTGCAGAGGATTGACTCAGGACACTTGTGCATGCTAGACAAGCTCTTTACCATTGAGCCAAATCCCTTCTTCTGGTAATATTAAAGAAGAGGTAAGATGTCTGCCTAGCTAGGCTGCTTAAGGATGCTGTCTGCTTGGGGATAGAGCAATGAAGGCCCATTGTGCCTTCCAAACTGATAGCCCTTGGGTTTTGTCCATAATGTCCAGTGTGTGGCATCTACCAAGCCCGGCTGACATCAGGACTGTTATTTCTCTGGATTGGTGCTTCCCCTTATCTGAGAACACTGGTATGATTCTGCAGATCCTAGGAGATCATGGTTAAATAGCACAACTGGACAGGGTCTTTGATTCAGCTAAACTTTTTTGAGACAGGATCTCATTATGTAGTCCAGGCTTGTCTCAAACTTGGGGTCCTTCCATCTCAACTTCCTAAATTCTGGAATTACAGGTATGTGCCATCACACCCAGCTTCAATTAAAACACCTTTGACAGCTTACCTCCTCCTCATTAGTATCCAAAGAATGGTCTGGAGCCTGAAAGAGATGGCAGAAATGAGAAAGGTTTCATTAGCTAATGAAGGGTCTATTATACCTGTTCCATTCTCCATTGGCAGATCCACGGAGTAGGTGGAGAGATGTACCTTGGAAACACGCTAGTTGGGTGTCTTCAAAGCTTACTTTGTCATTTGTAAGTGGGAAGGCCCAGACAAGCCATTGCACTTCCCTGAGACTGAGCTCCTTGTCTCTAAACTGAACATAACAGGACACATTCCTGTCATGACTGGTGAAAGATCATTTGCAAAGCATTGTACCACCAAGTACATGTTGATAGGATTCATCTATTGCTTTGTTTTCTTCTGTTTACTTTGAGGACTTAGAGCCAGCCTTTGGACCAAGTATTGCCATTTACAAAAGTCCTCAGCTCACTTCCAGTTCTACGCACACAACAAACCAAACATTCTGACCTAAGTTACCTTTCAATACCACTAACACTACATATGTTGGTAAACTGGTTCAACTTACTATCTACTTTATGTTGCCTTATCTTTCTTTAGAAACTATAGTCTAGAGATTTTTGCCTTCTGTGTATAATATTACTCTGGTTTTGAAGAGGACAGCTGCAGAATTCAAATTATCTAAGAGATCACACAAGTTCTCTGCTCTAGATCTTGCAAGAGTACAGGAGGCATGTGCTGACTGGGGAATAGAAGGATTCTTGTGTTTTGAAGCTTTTAAATTCTAAATTTAGGTATAAAAGGCCCTGATTTCATTCATTGTTTGTTAATTCATTCAAGAGCTGTTGGCGAGTTATGAAGCAGACCCTGCCAGTGTCCTGCCCACAGCTCCTGTGCCCATTATTACAAACACAGGCTACCTTCCTCCGTTACTTTAAACAAGATGATTAACACAAGCATGCAACTGCAAACATTTAAAATGCTACTCTGAAAATAGCCCCGGCCACTCCCCCCTCCCCAACACCTTCCCTCCCAGAAACTAAGTGCTTTCTTTGGTATGTGGTCTGGAAATACCAGTGAGTTAGTGCTGACTGGTATAGTTTTCAACCAGGGATGGACAGACATTGGAGAATAAGGACTTCCCTCCTGGGTTGGTGAGACACCTCAGCAAGTTAAGGTGCTTGGTGCCAAGCCTAAGGACTTGCAATTAATCCCAGGACTCACATGGTGGAGGAAATGACCAAATTTCAGAATGTCCTTTGACTTCCACACGTGTGCACACATATGTGTGCGGGCATACACACTAAGTAAATTTAATTTAAATTTAAAAAAACTTCACTCCTTGCATCTCAGTTTGCCTCCTCCTGAGGCACATCCCACACCATCTCTGGGGCTCCTCAGTGGGATTCTGCCTTAATGGTCCACAGTAGTTTCTCCGGTGCACTCTGTACTGGCTTCTCCCCCTGTATCATGTCCTGCTCTCCCACTGGATATTCCTGTTGTATACTTCTTGTATTTATGTCTTTCTCTAGGGTCTCTTTCTAGGGGAATCTGATCTGTGGCAGTTTCCTACCAGAATCAAGGTATTGCCTGGGTCTGGGTAATGATGCATCGCATAGAGACACACTGACCTCAGTGGGTCTGGAAATGTCAACCCCACATGCATGATATTTCATTTTTTCTGTTTTCTATATAGATTTTTTTGAGGTAGGGTTTCACTCTGTAGTCCATGATATTGTGGAATTCACCATGTATTCCAGGCTGGCTTTAAATTTACAGCAATCATCCTGTCTCAGCCTACTGACTACTGGAATTACAGGAATAAACATCACGCTTTGCTTCATTATTTTTCTTTATTATATCTTCAGGGGAGGATTAAAGTAGTGCCTCAGTATGTCCCCTAGATGGTTACAAAGTCACAATGCCCCTACCTAAGACTCCTGAGGCGGAGATTGTAGGTGTATGCTACCGCACCTGAATTAGTATTTCATTGTTTTTAATATTTTAAAATCCTGCCCCCATTCACCACAGACACACACACACACACACACACACACACACACACACACACACACACA
>CABHPR010133631.1:0-39743 GCA_902168415.1 Peromyscus melanophrys
GGATGTCTGGAATTCTACTTTTACTTGTGTATGTGATTTCCCCCCAGTGAAAGTGCAAACAATCCCGATAGAATCGTGAGACACTAATTGAAATTTAATGTGTGCTAGCCCTTGTAGTTTCAGATGCAATTAGTGATAAAAAAAATAATATATCGAACCTAGTGCCAGGAGGCCCTCCACTGAGCTCATCTCACGTATTCCTCTTCACTTACCCTGCTGTCGTGGTTTTAAGAAACAGTTGTTGTTATTCTCATTTTACGGACTAGGAGATTGAGATTTCAATGGATGGATGTGTGCAAGATTTCCAGCTGACTGAGTTGGGCTTAGGGTTTGGAGCCCAGGCAGGTTGGCCCCGCTTGGCTCACAGGCTGAGAAGCACTTTGCTCACCTACAGGAGACTGTAGCCGAGGCGGGGAGAAGATGGTAAAAAGAGAATTGAGAACTATAGGTCCTGCTTTGCCTGTCACAGAGTGGGCGCCAGAGAGAAGATGCCCTGGCCTGCGTCTTGATGGATGTTGGGCAACAGTTCTAGAGAGTGAGCAGTGAGGCTGCTGAGCATTCTAGATAGAGGAGACGTGCAGGGCACATCAAGGGGAGCTAAGAACATGTGGTGTAATTGGAAACTGCAGGTGGATGGTGTAGTTGGGGGAAAAAAAAACTACATTGAAAAGATGTGATAAAATGTCCGATTACCAAGAACCCAGGAGGATCTGTGCTTGTTTTTTGTTTTGTTTTTGTTTGTTTTAGAACACAAAAGGACCACACACCATTTTAAAATACGGCGGGTGTGGTTGGATTTTGGTGGGCAGTGGTACGGAATAACAGGAAGGACAGCAGTCGCCAGACTGTTAAAACTGAAGAAAACAGAAGCAACGTTCTAGAACATACCGCCCCCGAAATTAGCTTGAAACTCAAGGCATTCGTTGTCTTGTGGTTCTGTGGGTCAGGAAGCCAGGCACAGTTAGCTAAGTGTTTCTCTCAAAGGCTTCCCACGGGCTAACTCAAGGTGTCAGTCAGGGGTGCAGTCACCTCAAGGTTTGACTCTCGAGTTTCCCTCAGAAGCCAATAGCTGACATGGTTCAGACATGCGGCTCTTGTCAGGTCCCAGGTGCCTGCTGGTTGTTCGCTAAGACATTAACTTCTTGTCTCTTGGAACTCTTTCTGGCGTCACCCATGTCGCGGCTGGTTTGCCTCAGACACAAAACATGAGAGGAGGCTTGTGGACCAAATAAACGAGGGAATTTCAAGGGGCTAAAAGGCAAATGTCAACAGGCAGGGCACTCCAGGGCCTCTGGGAATCTAAGCTCAGAATTATCCCCTGCCTTTCAGCATAAGCTGCCTTTTAGAAGCGAGTTCAGTGACTCACTCCGGTTCAGCCTACTCTAGAGGAAGGGGTGAGCACAGAGTACGAGTTCCAGAGGCAGAATTCTTGGCGGTCATTTTAGCTCTTGCCTACTACACTGGCCTTTAGAACTCAAGGTGCTGATGGCAATTGATAATTTAAAAGTATGAATTTGGAGCCGGGTGTCCCAGCACTCAAGAAGCAGAGGCAGGCAGATCTCTTTGAGTTCAAGGCAAACCTTGTCTACATAGTGAGTTCCGGGACAGCCAGGGCTATGTAGAGAGACCCTGTCTCAAAAACGCAAACAAACAAAAAAATATGAATTTGGGGGCCTGGAGCAATGGCTCTGTAGTTAAGAGCACTTTCTGTTCTTGTAGAAGACCTGGGTTCAATTCGTAGCACCCACATATTGGTTCACAACCATCAAAATACTTATACACATAAAAGTAAATACATATTGGTCTACAAAGAGAGTTCCAGGAAAGGTGCAAAGCTACACAGAGAAACCCTGTCTCAAAAAACCAAAACCAAACAAACATATTTTAAAAATAAGATAAAATATAAGTTTGAACTGAAAAAGGAAATTATCAACAAACTACACCCTTGCAAGAAGCAATTGCTTTTAGAAAGCTCTACCAAGTTGTGTTTGAGAATGGAGCGTGCCTTAAGTGGCTTCCACTTCATGTAGTAAATATCTAGCACCCTGTAGGCATTAGACACCGTGGTAGGCCCTTGGATAATATTTCTGTGTTTTAATTCTGTTTCTTAATGGTATTCAACATAGCATGGCCTTGTGATATTAAAGCTTTTGTAAGAGTGTAAGAATGTAAGGCTGCAAACCTCCATGTCCTCCTGTAGTGCCTAGTGTTGCCTGAGGAAGGGCCAGGGTTTGGGACAGAGCTGCCTATTATATACTACACAGGAAGTGCTAGGACAAGACAGGGCAGCTCTCAGATGGAAATCTTACCCTACCATGCACAAGCTGATCCAAGCAAAGTGCCTGTGACATAAAATGGACTAGGATAGGAATCCTAACACACTGCTGCTTTCATCCAAGGAAACTCAGAACCCATTGCTTTATAAGAACCATAGTTCGTTTTTATGTTTGTTTTGTTTTTGTCTTTTTTTTTTTTGGAGAAAACTCAAGTTTACTAAGAAACAGTCTAAGGTATGTTCGAACACTTCAGGGAGAAAGATGTTTAGGAAAAGTGTGGTATCTACCCAAGGCAAGGATGCAAGTGTCTCAAGAGAGTTGTACACAATGAAATGTCTTAACAATGGCCATATATACAATTTTGATAGCATCTGAGTTAGATTGTTCAGAGGTTTTTCAGAGAATATAACCTTGAATAAAAACCACAATTTGGCAGTGATAGGGTTCGTGGTAAATATATTACCAGTATGGACATTTTCTACTTATCTTTATTCAAGGTGGATTATTACTTTAAAAAATAAAATTCTCATTTGAAGTGTTTAAATGGAATTGGCTGACACAGAGGTATAATGCTCCTCCTAGATGTCATAGACTGTCAAACAATAGTCCCAGGTCAGGTATCAGTTACCTCTCTTGAAGTTGTTGGCCAGGGAAGAGAATGTCCCATAGATCACCACTCAACATACAGGCTATCACCATCACTCTTGTTTACCCATCAGAACTTGAAGGTAGGTCCTATCACTGAAGACAACATCTACTTGAACTGTACAAGAAGGAATAAAGTTATTACCAGCCTGGAAGCTTCCTCCCTACTAGTTAGCTTTTGTAGGACGATAAAGGACATTCAGTTTGCTAAGGGAGAAAAGTCATCAACTGATAGCTACAGTAACAATCAGCCTAGCAAGATATGACCACTCTTGCAATAATGGCATGAATATTAGGAGAGTAACCAACTACTTTACATTTGATTTAAGGTCCACTCACAAAACAGAACTCAGGTCTGCTTCTGTCTACTGCCTCAAGAGTTCATGGCAGAATAGGTCCTAGGCCTTAGGAAAGGACCTACTTCTATTAGTTTGCTAAATAAACACAGTATTAAACTGCCCTCTAAATATTTATCTTTAACTGGTAGGTTAGAGCAGCTCTCAACCATCACCAGAGAAGCTTCTTTCACAGTAATTGTGGTTAGTATAGATACTTAAAACTTGTGAGAATGTAGAGAATAAGAGAATGTGGGGTGTTCAGCTTGAAGTGGGACACAGGTGTCATATTCGCTTTTTCCAAAGCTCAGGGATTATCATAAGAGAAGGTGCAGGAAGGTTGTCAGAGCCAGTGGATTTTCCAGACATGATAGGGCGGGCACTTAAGAACAACAGTGGTGGCCGCATATACAAGATCGGTACAAGAGCAAGCCAGTAAAAATTCCAGCATGGAAGAAGTTGTTGAGGAGATACTGACAGTTGGTGGCTACTGGGGTGGGAGAGTCAGTTTTCTTTAAGGACGTGGCCCCTGGTAGGTTGGCCACACTTCTGTGGATGGGTCTACTCCCATGCACGTACTGACAGCGTTGAATGGTGAGTTAAAAACAAAACAAGACATGAAGTTAGGAGAAAGAGGTGTGGTATGGGACTAGTTGGAGGGGAGAGAGTGGGAGTAGATTTGATCAAAGCACATTGTACAGCTGTATGAGATTATCAAACAATAAATTTAAAAAAAAATTAAGTTTTCATTTAAAGCAATTTTTAGGTAATTTAAGCCCATTAAATCTGCTTATATTGTACATTGTTACAATGATAACAACTTACATATCAGAGACCTATTCCCTAATGATGATTCACTTCTTTCCAACAGTACTCAAGACCCAAAATAGTTAGGATGGCAGCTCAAAGTTTGTGGAAATGAGATTTTACACAAATCCAGATAATTAAGATGACTCAGTAGTTTTCCTGAAATCTCCAGACAGTTGCTTCCTTTATCCTCTTGGGGTGTATGTGAATAACTGAATTCTCATGGGACGAGTCCCCAGTGTCTCCAAGAAGCTTCGAGAACTTCATACTTTGGTATAGAATCAAGTTCATTACTTAAGAAACCTGAAAGTACAGCAGTCCTCAGATAATTAAATACCCATCCTGTCAACACCCACTGTGATAAACGTTAACACACGAGAAGTTACAGTGCATTACAACTAGTGGAGTTTTATTTCTTTTACTCTTTTTTTTTTTTTTTTTTTTTTTTTTGGTTTTTCGAGACAGGGTTTCTCTGTGTAGCTTTGCGCCTTTCCTGGAGCTCACTTGGTAGCCCAGGCTGACCTCGAACTCACAGAGATCCGCCTGGCTCTGCCTCCCGAGTGCTGGGATTAAAGGCGTGCGCCACCAAGGCCCGGCTTGCATTACAACTTTTGAGAGAAATTATGTCTAAATCTGAGCACAGTCAAGCTTTGGGGGGGAGGGGTGTTGGAATATTACCAGAGCTGGGGAAATAATATCACTCTTTGACCTAAATATGACTCAGATTCTTCCATGCTGCTAATTTATTTAGTATTCTGCCAAGCTGTTCTTTGTTTCCTACCCAAGACCATTGTGTTGTTTGGCATGAATGGGGTTACAACTTCCCTAATGAAGCCATACTCATTCCACAGCTCCAAAGAGCATTCTAGATGCCTGGCCTGGCTTCTTGATCTTGTTCCAGTCTGATCTTTCTTAATTTCCCCCTTTTTACAACTTGACTTGAAACATGCTAATGGGTGATGATATCTTAGGATCAGTCTTCTGAGACACTGGTGTCTCATAAAATGTCAGCAAGTGGTTGAAGCTGGTGCCCTCTAATCTCTGCAGATTTACACTACTGTGTTTGAAATCATGTCATAGTCGTATCGTAGACTCACAAAGCCCATTCTATTTTTCTAAATCTCTGTCTATAAATTTTATTTCATTGACATGCAAGGCCAGTATTAGTGTACTGATATTTTAAACGAAGGAAGGAACTTTCATTTCTTATCTAAGATTCAAGCACATTTGGCAACAGGACAATAATATATTAGCTGTTCCAAGGAAGCTGGTGAAAATGAATTTTCAGTTCCTCTCTCTGTCTTCATCAGTTAGTTCAGCAGTATAAGCCACCTAGTACATGTTTTCCAAAGAAACTCAGAACCTCACATCTTTCTTAACTGTTCCATGTCCCAGGGAGATTGTTTTTCTCTTGCTCCTGACCCATCTCCCTGATCTTCACTCAACTCCGTCCCATCAAAGCTTCCACTTTGCTGCCTAGAGGTGCTGTATATTCCAGTAAATCAGGGCTGTCACTTGTTTCCCCAGAGTGCTCTCTTAGTTCTTCCCTTTAATTGACACCTGGGTCTTCCCCAATGACTTTAAATCCCCTGCAGCCCTTTCAAGTCTGACTGTTTATTCTCTGTCATCCAATATGCCCTATGGCTGGCAGGAGGGGTCAGACTCCTCTTTGCTTCCTGCTGCTACTCCTTGATTGTAACAATCCCACTTTCCTTCTCTATGAGTCACCTCCATTGTGAAGTAAACCTTCCCCTGCGCCACCCTGCCTATTCCCACTGCTCTCTCTCCTGACCTGTGGGATCCAGCATGTCACGTCTCTTCAATTGTTTTCTTATCCAGAGTAGACTCCTCGACTTGTCTTTTCAAAAGTGCATTCTTTTGAAGTGCCCTTGACTCTCTAACACCTGCATGTTTTGCTTTATGAGCCATTCACAACCATCTGAGTCCATAGACACTGTTTGGCACAGAACTCCCACACCAACCATCATCAATACTGTTAAGACCACCACCAGTACCATGACTGCTTGGACTTAGACCATTAAATACTCCTACATGGATCATCACCATCATCTACTGTAACACAAATGTTAAAAAGGTCTTTCAATAAAAAAACCCAGATCCAGATATTGGGGTAAAAGCTGAAAGATCAGAGAAACAGAGCAAGTCACAGCCATCACCAACTCCTCAGCTTGAAAAAACTCAGCTGATAGGCCTCTAGCTGAATGAGCTTCCTCAGCCCAAAAGGCTTCTAGTTCCTGTCTCCTCATGCCTTATATAACTTTCTCCACCCAGCCATTAAAGGCATATGTGCTTCCTAGTACTGGGATTAAAGGTGTGTGCCACCAGTGCCTGGCTCTGTTTCTCTCCTAAACTGAGTCAATCTCATGTAGTCCAGGGTGGCTTTGAACTCACAGAGATCAAAACCAATCTCTGTGTCCTGATTGCTAGGATTAAAGGTGTGTGCCCCTACTGCCTGGCCTTTATGTTTAATCTAGTGGCTTGTTCTGTTCTCTGATCTTCAGCCAAATTTTATTAGGGTACACAATATATCTCCACATTTCTCCTTTTTTGTCTAAAATAATAAAAGAAGGTTATAACTAGTATAAGAAAAACTATATACAATAAGCACAATAAGTATATAAAGTCAAGAATTACATTAACAATGTCCAGTCCATAAACATTTGACAAATTCAGAGAAAACACTCTATTATCTATCCTATTTTGGTGAGTCCAAAATGCACCTAATTCATCTTCTATCTTAACTTGTGTTACCAGCCTAAAACTATCTTTTGATGTCTTTCAAACTTATACACTTTTGGCTCAGATCAAAGTCCATGACAGTCTGTGTTAAGCATTTCATATATCGATTTTTCTAATCTTCACAACCCTGCAAAGTAGATCCCATTATTATCTCCATGTTAAAAGTCACATCTGAGATTCAGAAAGACTTAATATTTGGAACTCTTAGTATGCACCTATATGAGCTTTAGAAGTGTTCCCAACCAAAGGGCAATTGCCTTATGGGAGCCTGTGCCTTATCCATCTTTGCCCCTCCTGATCCTAGAACTTGGCTCACACACCATAGCTTGTTTAGCTATTATTGATGAAGGTGACTTGTTATATTCAGTGTATTTCTTTGAAGGTCAATTATGTACCAGGATTGTACCCAGCACTGGAGATACAATGATAAACAAGACAAATAATTGACTTTCCAAAAATTTATGCTAACACAATGAAGAGAGATAATTACATATTCAGTTACAACCAGGCATGCTTATATTTTGGGGACCAGGACAAGAGTACAAATAGAGGCCCACATACCATATGCCTAAGTGCTTAAAGCTAATAAACTGTCAAACAAAATATGTTCTGTTTTCCTTCCTTGACAATCATATTTCATAGAGACAAAAATTGAAAAATGTGAGTAAAATTTTGGCCTTTCTATGACTTTAAGTTGGCAAAATGTCAAAAATGACTGAATTAATTGTTATTGCATATGTCTGGGTATTCTGCTGAAAGAGCTGGAGATGAGTAATAAAGGCATGCATAATTCATAAACTATCATAGATTCCACAATTTTTTTCACTCTAACAAAATCACCAGTTTAATATAACTAGATGTTCATATAATGGATATTTTACTGAGCTTGGTATCTCAAGGGTTAAAATATTAAGATAAAGTTACATTTACATGTTAGCAAATTTTGAATTTATTTTCACGAGAATGGAAATTCAAGCTTAAAATTAAAAAAAAGATTAAATTGTCTAATATTTTCAAAAACATTTTTTTTTTAGTAGAAAGTAAAATTGAAGGGACAGGGAAAGAGGACAAATTATTATCAAGGGGGATAGTATTTCAGTTTTGCACAATGAAAAGTTTCCAGAGGCCTATTGCACAACTAGGTACTTTTAACTAACGCTACTGCGGTGCACACTTCTACACACTTACAAATTACTAAGATGGTAGATTTTGTGGTCCTGTCATCACAATAACAAATGCTTGAGCTAGGGAGATTGCTCAGTCAGTAGTGCTGCTGTGTACACCTGAGGACCTGAGTTTGTATCCCTAATCCCCATGCAAACCCTGGAGACAGCAAGATCAGTGAGCTCATTGTGCCGCTAACCTAATCAGCTCAACTGATCCAAGGTTCACTGATAGATCCTGTCTCAAAAAAATAAGGTGGAGAGTGACTGAGGGCAAAACTCATCATTAACCTCTGGCCTCTACATGCATATGCAACATGCATGTACATGCGCCCACATGCACACACCCACAAAAATACAACATATATATCGCACATGCACAAAAAGTTTTAAAAGTATATATTTACTTCAAAAATGTTCAAGATGATATTGTAAGATTAAGAGGTAAAATACAAGTTAAAAATTTTAAAGATTGAAAATTTAAAGAAAAAAATATTGACACGAAGCCTAGACGACACTTCATAGCCCTTTTTTTTTTTTTTTTGCAAAGTGTTCATCGCATATTTTATCACATAAACTGTTTACCCTTCTAGTGCTGAATTTCTGTATAGCTGCCTATAAAGAATAGCACCAAGCATGGAGATAATGTACTGACCCTTATGAACATGCACAGTTCAAACAGTACCCATTAGCAACTGTGTGTCTTTTTATGACTGCCATGTTAATGTGGGAGTGCCTTTAGAATCCCCACCTGGAGAAAGAAAAGCAGCAATAAGTGGACACTTGGCACCACTGGGATATGGCATTTTGATATCCATGCATTCATGCTTTGTGAGAGGAAGAATTTGACAAGGTAATTAATTTGTCTTGCTCTGCCTAAGTGGTTCTGCTGATGAAATTCTCCCTATTCTGAGTGGAGTCTGCCTCCTGTACCTCCCGTTATAGAGGACGACACTTCATAGCCCTTCAGGGCATTTGGATGTGCTCATCATTTTTTAAATTTACTTTAGGAACTAAAACAAGAAGTGTAACAAGTGTTTAAACATATCTTTCAGGAGATGGGAGTTTAATCACGTGCTAACATTGACTGTAAGATACATGGGAGGGTAAGAAGAGAGGAGACGTGGGAAGGGTTGGAGGGAGGAATTGAGATAATTGTATTTTAATTAAAAATAACTCAAGTAAATAAAAATTGCAAAAAGGGCCTACCTAAACTCTAGGTAAATGAGCGTTAGCACTCCCTGTTCATGGAGCTCCTTCTTGGGGCCTCACTCACTAGCGTTTCAAAGCTTCTCAATGGCAGCCTACAGTGGCAGCCTCTCTTGCTAAGGTCACATGCTCCTTTCTGTTTCTTTCCTTTCCCTTGGCTCTTTCTCTGCTGTGGAATTTCTGTTACCTCCAGTGCACAGTTTGTACTTCAACTGTGATCTGCTCTCTCATGAGCAATGGAATAAATCCCCCTTCCCTGGGAGGAAACCTGAGCAGAGCTATTCCTAAATTACTTTAAGTTTCATTGTCCTTTCTGGATCCAACATCTTTTTCTCCCAGAAGACCAATCCTAATCCAAGACTTTAAGCAGGGAAGATATTTGGGGACAAATGTGGTGGATGTTAGCATCTCCAAAGCATTCATTCTGAATGTGTCACAGTTGTCAATTTGTTTACTCCGATATGATAACTCTTTTCTTCGGTTAGCTAATTCCACTCTATCAACCAAATCCTCCATTACTTTTGGTCTTATTGCAGTCTAATTTTCTAGGGTGATAATATTTAGAAATAGTCAAACCAGAAATAACAGCACACATCAATAATCTTGCCACTCATCAAGTCTAGGCAGGAGGATCAGGAGTGAATTCAAGGCCAGCCACAGATACTGTGAGTCCAAAGTCAGACTGAGAGTAATGAAACCCTATCTCACAAAACCAAGGGGTAGTAGAGGAGGTTAAATAGTTAGATCTTCAATAAACCTTTGTATCATGTGTAACATGTTCTTTACAGTCAGGTGTTCTATGCAGAGCCCCACTTCAGATGCTAGTAACTTTTCCTGAAAGCAATTAGGGACTGCTGAAAATACCTCCTAAGGAAGGCAAGAAAACTAGAGCCCTTACAAAAGATAATGAAAGTTAATTTCCATAGGCACTTTTCAAAATTAAATAGTTGAGACACCTTACATTTTTCTCATAATTCTAAAAATAATTAGATCACAATGTGGATTAATTTCTTGTCACATTTAATTTTTAGACAAAAGCTGTTGTTCAGTTATAAGCACACACACACACAGAGACACACATACACAAATACACACACCCACACACCCAGACCCACCCCCACACAAACACATAGACATAGACACACACACGCCCTAAGTAAAACTCTTCAGTGTTATTTCCCATTTTTTTCTGTGCATCATTTTTTTAAAGAGGTAAAGATTAAGCCCTCCAGAATTAGGACTACAGAAAAACATGGGATTGTTATACTTGTTTCTAATTTTTCTAAGGAGACTAAGGTCATGATATAATTACATGGTTAAGAGAGAAATCCCCACATTAACCTCTGAGGTAATGGGTCAGACTGTCAAAAAAAATCTCATTTCCAAATCCTACAGTGGAAAAGGTTCTACATGTTGAATTCTCTACAGTGGGCTACTGCTTCAGGATACTTTGCTTGCCAAGGTCTTTGATTCTATGGTCTGATTCCAGATCCTTGGTTCCTTCATTCTCCAGGTGACGTCAAGTAAGTGCCTTCTGTCCTGTGACCCTGGTCTTCTCCTCTGTCATTAGAGACTGTGAAGACAGAATAAGAGAGTGCAGGAAGAGCAGTGAACACGGGTCCTTTGGTGCATTTTAGAAAACACACTGAAGAAGCCATCTTGATTTTCAAAACATCATGATGTACTTTCCATACTTTGGTATGGAGTGAAGACTTACAGACAATGATGTTGCTGTAAAGAGAAGCAACAACTCACAGGAAGTCATCTAAATCACTGTGCATTTCCGATCCAAGCAAGTAGGGACTAGCCTTGTCTTGTTCCAGGAACTAGGTGAGCTTTGAACTCTCACCCTTCTATTTTGGAACATCTCCCAAGATCAGAGGCTAGGGTCAGGGTAGCAGTAGGAAGCTGTGAGGATGCTGGAATGACCTGCTGCTGGGGATGGTAGAGGAGGAAAGAATTCCCAGTTTGAATTGATCAGGGAACAGCTGGAGAGGCCAGCCCCAAGCGGGTGGCTAGCATCTTCTCTGGGTAGCCAGCTTCATTCAAGTTCTAAAATACTCCCCAAACAGCTGAAGTGGAGGCGATCTTGTGGTGGATCCAGAAATCTATATCCCTTGAGTTTAAATAGGGAAAAGGATCTCCCCCAAACCCACATTCACCACTTTCTCTGCCTCCCTTGTTCTAATCCACTTTGCTTTCCCATTCTACCCCTTGGTCCAACCATGTGACATTGTCTGCCCAGGCAAGGTGGGAGAGCTCAAGATCTTGCAAATCTTCCTGAAGGTCCTTCTGTCAACATCACCTCAAACGTCCTATGACCTCTCTCCATCCTCCCACAGGCTTTTTCCCAAAAGCAAGCTGACCATTGCATCTTCTATGGCATTTGCTTATCTGGCTCACTCACCAGAACAGGAGCTGATTGAGTCCAGGAAAGATCCTTGTACACCCTATGAATAGCCATAGTGAACACTCAATGAATTCTTGTAAAATTTGTTGGTTCTCAATTTCCCTGAAGCTCTGACACATGGGAGCAAGACCCTCTCCTTTTCACAGAAGTCAACAGTGATTTCGGAAGAAAACACCACTTCTATTTTGTTTGCTCCTTATTAAATATTGGCTTCCAAATCTCTAACTTTTTGTATATACTGTTCTTATCCAAGACCCTATCCTTATTTTAGCTTTGAACATATACTTAGTACTTTGTAAAAGTTCATAATAATGCATTTCTCTCTCTTGGCAAATATATGTAATAGAGGGAGAGGGAATGAGAGAGAGAGAGAGAGAGAGAGAGAGAGAGAGAGAGAGAGAGAGAGAGAGAGAGAGAGAGAGAGAGAGGAGCTCCATGGATATTTATAATATTTGACTCACTCCAGAATGATTCTGGGATTTTGTTGGGTCAGCCATCTGGCCCCTGTACTACAGGCTGTCTGGTGTCTGACTGCAGTATCTCCCAACCTACTATCCCCTTCTTTAATTGGGTGACAGCTTTGCTTTGGTGGTCAAATCCAGCCCCCAACCTGCTTGACCCTTTCTCTCATGGAAGCCAATCCTGAAATGGTTACATTGGACAGCGCCAAGGGAGTGGTTGCATGCCAGAGGTGGAGGATGAAGAGGGGAGAAAGAGGAAGAGGGGGAGATCCCAGCTGTATGACTGTCAGGGGCTTCTGGTGGGAGAAGCTGACAGAGTCAGGAGGTGAGAGGAAGAGCAGCTGCTTAGCAGCTATTTATAAGACTGTCATATGGGGAAGTGTGTCTGGCCGGCAGAAGCAAAGGGGGGTGGCGGACTAAACTGGCTCCTTATTTAGCTTGATGACACACATGCAGCCAAACTGTGAGAACCCACTCTGTGTAGAGACACCTGGTCAAGTCTGCCTCCGCCAGACTGCAAAGAACATTGACATTTCTCAATGGATTGAAAAATGGCACTGCAAATGGATTTGAGGCAAGAACAATCCAGTTTTCCGATCTTCTTTCCCACCCCTACTCAAACCCTTGGACCTCCCACATCAAAGAGGCTGGCATCACCCCAGCCCCTGCACCCTGGCGGCCGAGTAGACTCGAGGAGGGAAGAGGCATGGAGGTTGTCTTCTCAAACTGGGCAGGAGCAGTCAACAGCGGCAAATTTTTGCGGATCCAGCTAAGCAGCAAGAAACAGTGTCTGATGGTCTCCTGCAGTAGAGAAAGGTTAATAGCATGGTGCATTTGGGGTCTGTTTGGGGACCAATAGTATTTAATGTGTTTATTATTGATTTGGAGAACTGGTGGATACTAAGTTAGTGAAGGCTGTGGAGGGCACTAAGTTATTTCACTTAGTAAACACCACAGAGATTTGTGGAGAATTCAAGATGGATTTTCCATGGAGTTAAAGAAATTAGAAATGAAAATGTCTTGTAAGAAGATGTACTCTGTCCCAGCAGGCCATCACAGAATTGTTGCCGACAATAGGAAATATTTCCTAGAGTTTAATTCAACCTCAATTTTTAAATGCCTTAAATGTGTTCACCTTCCCCTGGGAATAGGGAAGTTCTGGCTCATCCCTAATACCTGTCTCAAGTTTTCTCTTTAAATTCCTCCTATTACACCTCACAGTTATGCCATGGGGATAAGAGTGAGAGAGAGAGAGAGAGAGAGAGAGAGAGAGAGAGAGAGAGAGAGAGCCACTTTCTGTACAACACAACAAAGTCTGACAATTAACATCCTCCCAGCCAGTCCTTCTCTGAAGCAACACTTTCGTCTTTTCCTAAATTTCTAGTCCCCAGGTCCTAGTGGCTTTTAGGTTTCATCAGTCAACTGATTCCCAGTCCTGACAGATTGTCCTTGAAAGGCTCATCTCCAATTCCAGAGGGAAGAGGGGGGAATAATATGACCATGTTATGCAAATATATAGTCACACTAATCGTTCTTTGAATGTTTGGCCAGCCCAATGGCCCATGGTTTAACAGTTGTTTTCCTAGTGAGTATATTGAAGATACATTTCTCCCTGGTTAAGCAAGCTTCCTGCGGGCGCCCAGAGGCCCACCTGTACTTGTGCTCCGGCTTACTATCCTCCAGTAAACTCAGCTGCTCTTGCAGTTCCCAGAACAGAGTTCTAGGTTTTCTGGAATGTTTTGTGTTTCAATGTTCTTGAACACGCCTGAGGATGGAGTGGCTTCATCAGAGGCAGTTCCCTTTGAATAAACATAAAATGGAAAAGGTAATTGAGATTTCTTACCCTAAGTTTTTGAGTGAAACAGAAACACGAAACAGTATTTAGAGAATAAAATGTTCCGTATTTGTCTGGGATAATAGAGAAGGACTCCAAATGTGCTACTCAATCTGTAGTCCTTCTTTCTGCCTGTTGCTACTACCTTCTCATTTGCAGTCCTTCAGCCATTGTGTGGAAGGAACCCTTTGACCTCCTTACAGAGTCTCCACAAGGACAGAAGGAGAAAATTGAGGAAGCAAATGTCTTCTTCCAACAGCGTAGTCCATTAGCAGAGCTACATAACACATCCGTTCTAGCAGGCTAGCCTTTTATTTAGACGTCTCCCTACATCGCCTATTCTTAATTGCAAGGAAGTCTGGTTCTCCTCACTCAAAATAGCAGGCTTGAGGAATCATAGAACCATAGAGCCAGAGGAACCACGCAAGCTGCTTACGTTAACTCCTTCATTTCTGGATGCGGGACCGGAGATATACAGGGTTTAAGCTCTTTGTCTGAATGCATAAAACATCTCATCCTTGAGTGGGAAGATCAAGAATAATATTTAGCAAATGCAAAACAAGAAACGGTCACTTTTTTCATTGTTGAACTTGGTAGGAAGTGGAACCTCTCAATTTTTTTTTTTTTAATCAAAAATAATATCTTCTCTCCCTGGAGCATGACACCTCATCCCACATGGAAGTTTAGGAGAGGACATACTGTTTAGGAGAGACTTGGGGGAAGAATGGAATTTTGGGTGTCCAATCAGCTCTGGAACTCACTGTGTGACCAACAATGAAAACCAGATGATTTTTATAACAAAAAATGAATAATACTCAAAAGCTCTTATCAAGAACATACTTATTTATGGGTTAGGGCAAGAAAATGAATAGTTTCTTATCTTTTGGAGTATTTCCAACCTGCATTTAAAACTTATGTAGGACACTGTGATGTGTAGTGTGGGATGTCACCAACATGGCCCTATTGGAGAGAGGCCTTTGCTCTCTAGCTTCTAGGAACTGGCGTGAAGGTGGTGAACGATAACTGTCATCCATCAACTCCCTACAAATAAGGCTAAGGCTGGACAGCATTGCTTTCCTCCAAGTCACACCCTTTCCTGGAAACAGGCATTGGCTGACTAGTGTACCCCCAACTGGTTTCATCATGAGATCATGCCTGGGTAAGCTCCCTAACCTCCCTTCTCAGAGACTCCTTCCTAGGGACTCTGCCTTAAGACAGAAATACAGAGCAGGCGTTTTCACAAGAGCAGAGGGAGGGAAGCTCAGAGAAAACCCCTTCCTTCCTACCATTCACCATATTTTATCCTTTAATTATGACTCACTTTCCCCTAGTCAGAGTCCACCTGAATAGCCCAAACACGTTCCCAAAATTGATATGCCTAGGCTACCACCTGGAGATGCTACCCCAAATCATCAAGTCTTGGGTGGGGTCCAGGCAGGTGAGTTTTGAAACTTCTCTGGAGACTCCGAAGCGTGTCTGTCTAGAATCCTGGAGGTGGAGGGGGGAGTCTAGTCTTTCTTGAGTCATTGTTTTACCTCTCACACCTCAGACAATTCATGGAATATAGATGGTAACATACCAAAAATGTTGACTACTCGGGAGGCAGAGGCAGGCGGATCTTTGTAAGTCGAGGCCAGCCTGGTCTACAGAGTGAAATCCAGGAAAGGCGCAAAGCTGCACAGAGAAACCCTGTCTCGAAAAACAAAAAAAAAAAAAAAACAAAAAAAAAAAAGTTGACTGAAGGGATCAGTTTTCTATGGTCATAGGAATAGTTCACAACAGAGCCCCAGAACTCTGGTTCCTTTGCTTTCGACACCGGCATTGCTGGAGGCGTCTTAAAGGCACACAACAGAAAACAAAAACAACTGTCTTAGCAATATCTTAATTATTACTCCTTTGGCACTTGTTTATTTAACCTCTTAAAATTCCTCTCAGTGATGGCAACGAAAATAAAACCACCCCAACCTGCACACTAATGGGCTCTCTTAGTAATTTCACCACCAAAGTCTAGCTCACACTCTCCCCTGCCATCCTGCACTTCAGAGTCCTCTGTGCGGGGGAAAGATGATGGATTCGCATATTAGTCTCTGGTTGTAATGAACACATCCATTATAAAAGCAATAGTAACTGCAAGGGGAATTATGTGCTTGGTGAAAACGTCCCCAGTGCCTTGTAAACACCTCAGCCTTCTGGCAGCCCCCCTGTGGACCTATTTACTGCTTCTACTATGCAAGGTAGCTACTGTCTAATTATATACACAACTGGCTTGGTTAATCCTGTACAATAATAATTAAAAACAATTCATATTTTTTCTTTTACTCTCTTTATTAACTTTAAACTTTTAAAGGCTTCAGCGGTCCCTGCAGAATCAAAAGCTTATTAAAAATATCAAGACGTGTGAGCCTTTTTTAAGTGCATATTATTACATTTGTTTTTGTTAACATGACAAGGCCCAGAAGAAACTCAGCAGAGCTGTGCGGATCAAAACAAAGGCGTTGTAAGAGAATCTGGATGGCCTGTGCAATGTCACCCACGGTTGTAAAGAAAACAGCGGGCTCCAAGGAGCCTCCCTCGGCAGCAGCCCAGATGGGAAGGGCAACGCCAGGGAGATAGAAGGCAGCTGGGGGATTCATTCAACCTTGACTGCTTGGAGCCTGTGGCCTTCCCGCTCTCCTCAGGGAGCTCCACCTGGGCTCTGGGGTTTGGGGTTTCCTTGGTTACGTGGCCTGTGGAGCCTGGTGCCAGCTGCAGCCTGTAAGAGCGGGGAGTAGGAAAGAGGAGGCGTTCTTCTAGGCCCTGGGCTTCTGGAAGACTCAGAGAAAAACAAGTGAAGGAGAGATGCTTGGCTTGTAGGGAAATACAACTGTAAATCTCACTTCCATAAAGCCACGTGTCTATTCTGAGGACATAGACAGAAGGGACATTCACAGCCCTCCGAAGACCACGCGTGGCAGAGCAAACCCAGAGGCGGGGCTGTGGGCCTCTGGCTGCCTCCTATGCGTTAAACCTCCCCATGCTTTTTGAAATTTTTTTTTTCTTTATTGCATCTCTTTTTAAACTTGGGAGTTGGGACTCAGTTGTATACACGGTTTGTCTGGGCTGCTGACTTCCCTGAGGGGTCTTCATGTCCTCAAGGCCCACGGGTCAGCCCAGGTAAAATTTCTCACTAAATCCCGAAGTGGTCCTGTCTAGTTCCCTGATCAAGAAGGAAATCCACGTGTTCTATGGAGCACCATAGCAATAAACTCATGGTTGAAACTGGAGAAAGAGAAGATTCCCTTGCTTACCCATTCTGACTAATGAGCATTAAGTAATTTTAATTGGTCTCAAGAAGCCAAGGAGAGTGTAAATCCATGTAGGCCGCACAGAGGCAATTACTATGCTGAGCAAAAATGCTACATATTGAGGGCTGCTGGGGTCAGGCGCTGGGCTAGGTGTTTTACAAATATGTAATCTCCTACTTGAGCTGGGGAACTATCTGTTACTCTAATTCAAGTCCCTGGCACAGAGACCACATTTAGTACATACTTATTAAACGGATTAACTCGTTTATAATCCCCATAGTAACCTCCTGTGAACATTAATATTCCCGTTTAGCAGATACAGAAAGTGAAGAGTGGAAACCTGCCCAAGTTCTCTCTTCAAGCATTTTCCCCTTGGCTTGAGAGGACCGCACTGTCCTGAGCTCTGTATGACTGGCCCCCGCTACCTCTTTCTTCGTTACTCCTTTTGGAGAGAGGGACTAGCCCTCTAAATTTACTACCTTGCTGATTTCATTAAATCCTATGGCATTAAATATTGGCAATACTCCCATTTACATTTCAGCCCAGACATCTTTCTCACACTCCAGATCTGTACATCCAACTGCTGTCCAGTGTCTCTCATCTCTTTGGACTACTAGTGGAGATTTCAGGCTCAGTAATGTTGAAAATTAAACTCTTGATATTTCATAATCAAGCCTCCCTTTCACATGCTGTGTTCCCCAACTCAGCAAAAGCAACTTTCCCTCCTGTCACACTGGCTCAAAACTGTGGCATCTGCCTGTCATCCTTGACCTTTCTCTTGAACACTGTCCACCTGCAGTATTAAAATGCATCTGACTGTGGCTCTCTTGGCAGTCTTGCAGTATTGCACGCTCTTGTCTGTACCTCTGCAATCTGCTTGCCTGGCTAGCTGCGGTAGTTAAATAGCCTCTCTGCCTCTATTCTAGGTTCCCAAAATATAGCTGGAATATAACACTCCCCTCTCTATTGTCTCATAGGGAACTCCCTCCCATTTCATTCAAATATAAAACCTTGGACATCCTAGAGACAGGACCCATCACCGTCCCTCACCGGAACCACCATAAACCCCACATCAACTATTTCCACATCTGAAACTTCTCCCTTCACAAGGTCACGAGGCTCACTTGGCATAGATCATAATTTCCCAATGAAGCCTCTAAGAGAGTTTGACTTAGCCACTGAGATAAAGACAGACATTGAAAGTGTGGGGGCTAAAGAGATGGCTAGTGTTTAAGAGCATTGGTTGCTCCTTGGTTTGTTTCCCAGTACTTAAGTGGGGGCTCATAACTGCCTGTCACTCCAGTTTTAGGGGATCCAACACCCTCTCTGGCCTCTACGGTACCAGACATGCATGTGGTACATAAACATACACACAAGCACTAACACATAAGCAAATAACATATATATACATATATATATATGTATATATATGGAAACTTGAGTAGCAATTTGTTCCCAACATCGACGTGCGCTGTCTCTTGACCAGACGTAGGACAGGCAGGCCAGAACTGTGTTCACTAGAACTGTGAACAAGTCAACCACGGACTGGGACAATTAAAAAATTGACTCCTTAACCAAGTGAATCTGAGAACTAACCTGTAGAGAGCACATAGGTGTTGGAGGGAATTGTTCAATTTACAGCCAGGACATGGGAATGAATTCTCCCCATGGTCTTCAGTAGGCCTGACAGTTCCGCTCTCCTGTAAGCTCATCTTATTTTTCTATTTTTTCCCCTCCTTCTTTCCCCAGGACCCTTACTCTTCTCCCTCTAGTTATTTGTGATCCACTTCGTTAGCTTGAAGAGGGCGAAGGGAGAGAGGTAGAGCTACAGAGGCGAAGAGCGCAGCTGCCGATCCTGACAGCTGCCGCCCCTGTTTCTGAAACTAGGAATTAACAGAATTGAAGAGATTGGATGGAATTAGCAAGCTGTTGGACAGACCCTCTGGGAACTGACTCCTGGGGAGCTCCTACAGATGGGGCTCTGGGGGAGGGGTGGGGAGGAGCCTCTTGAAGACCGCATGGGTGAGTACTTGTCCTGGATCAGCAGGAGCCGCAATCAGCTGTCCTTGGAGCTCAGGGGGCTTAGTTTTCCCGGCTTTGCTCCGTTGTAGCATAATTTCTGACCTCCTCCTACAGTAGACATGTTCTCTCTTTTCCATCTATCACCTGTGGGAGAGTAGTTATCTTGATCAGGGAAGCATGAAGGGCTCTGACATTTTAATTATCGTCTGTCTTCTTGAACAACAAGAATAAGAGGAAAAACAAACCCCTAAGAGCTACCTGCTGGAGGGTTTTGCCACGTCTCACTTTACCCCCACCTCTCACTGTAGAGTTAAGCAGGTCTGGGAGTTACAGGGAGGAAAAAGGCTACAGAAATGTACAGCTGTGGGAGGCCAGACAACAGCGAGAAGCTAGGATTAACTGCCGGGGCTGGGGAAGGTTGGGGAGCACTACCTTGGTACTCCTGTGGATCCCAGGCAAGCCGTACAACTTCTTTTCCTTGCCTTTTTCCAATCTGAAAATAGAGCTAATATAAACATTACCAGTTTGAGGACTTACTGTGTGCACAAAATATATAAACGGCCCTCAGTTTAGACTCGGGTATCTAAGAAGGGCTCAGACAGTAGGCAGTGGTAGCAGGTGCCTTGTTACGTTTTGGAGAGTTTTACCAATTTACTATCCATTTTCCTGGACTTTCCTCTCTGTCTGGGGATGTTAGTCAGGATAATGCCCTTCCAAAGATGCCCACAAACAGATCCCTGCAACCTGTGAATATATCATGCAGCATGGCAAAGGGGATTCAGGTTTCCTCTGGCTAATCAGCTGACTTCGTGTGGATTATTCAGGAAGGGCCAATCTAACTGCAAGATTCAAAACCTGAGCAGGGGAGCAGAAGACAGGATGAGAGGTCCCAACAGTGGCTGGCTTTGAGGATGGAGAGAGAGGGCCACAAGGCACGGCACATGGGCAGCCTCCAGACAGGGGCAAAGGTGAGGAGATGCCTTACTTTCCAAGTCTAGAAAGGAAGAAGCCCTGCCAACACCTCCATGGTGGCTCTGTGAAGCCTGTTTAGACCTTTGACCTCTAGAACTGTAAGAGAATACATTTGTGCACTTTAAGCCACAGCGCTGGTTGTCGTCTGTTCCAGCTGCAACAGGAAAGGAAAACATTCTCACCCTGCCTGATGCTTATACCTCTGCCGGATGCATGGTTCTTACTTGATCGTCACTGTATGCAGCACATGCTCCACTCTGTACATGTGGTGTTCTCAGGTCTTAGGGAGACCAGAAGGAATGTGAGGCTCAACCAGGTCTTGCTACCCAACCCTAACTGGAGAATATAGGTACACACATGTGACATTTATGACTCCAGTGGTCTGAAAGCTATGAAAGCCTGGCATGGTGGTGCATGCCTAGAATCCAGCACTCAGGGACAGGTAGAATTATGGTGAGCTAAAGGCCAGCCTGGGCTACACAGTAAAGCTTTAACTCAAACAAATCATAACAAATCTGTCTCCCCAAAAAAGGCTGTTGAAAAGAGGTCTGGCATTCATTGTGGGTGTGGATTTGAGGGTTTTGTTGAGACCTGGATGATTATAGCCTTGAAATTCATATGAAATAATTATATGTGCTTTGTGATCTACATATAAAAAAAATGCAGTCAGTGTGACTTTGTGCCTGTGTGATTGGTGGGCAGGTAACAGAGTGACTGAGGACATGTCCTAACTCTATTGCTTCTCAGCTACTACCCCTCAGGATATATTACTCCACCCTCTTCACCTACGAAACATGAAAAGCACTGCGAGGAATTTTATAACAATTAAATGAGACATGGCCGATGGATTCAGTATATAGGAACTTGGTAAGCTATCTAGGATTCAGAAAAGCAATAATTTCCATGCAATCTCTTTTGCAAAAATTGGTATCCCATGCCCAACTGCCACCCTCAATAGCCGAAGAGTTAATGTAAGCATCCTCTGGCTTAGTCCAGAGACCACAAGGCAAAACCCAGGATCATTTTCAGGGCTCTGTTAAACTTAAACAAGTAGCTTCCCTTGTACAGCTAGACATTTCTGTAAAATCCAGAACAGGGCAGCTTCTAGAAAGACACTTCTAGGGATAGAAGCCGTTTGCTCAGGATCACAGGCTAAGCAACCCACAGCAGTGGTGGGAGGAAGCAAGATCTGTGTGATTACAACTAGAAGAAACTTTACAAATGCTGGGGGACTGGTGGTGTATTTAGTGTCCACAAAAGCTCAAAGAGTATAAGTCTGCACCAGGGAATTAAATCCTTAGCATTGGTCTTCAGAAGCACGATAAAAGCTCAGCCTGGACCCCAAGGCAGTGTCTAAGAAAGCTTCATGAAGTCCCATTGGCTAGTAGTCACTCTGGGACTACCCCAGTAGTCCAAGCCTACCCATCAGACACAGCAAAGGAAAGGGGACCTGAGTCTGGCAGACTGCAGACCAATGGTTCTCAACCTTCCTAATGCTGTGACCCTTTAATATGGTTCCTCGTGTTGTGGTGATCCCCACAACCATGAAATGATTTCATTGCTACTTCGTAACTGTAATTTTGCTACCGTGACTCTTTTGATTTGGGTTTTGTTTTTAATTTTTCATAGAGTTGCATGTATTTCAGGCCAGCCTCAAATTCACTATGTAGCTGAGGATGACCTTGAACTTCAGATCTTCCTGCCCCCGCCTCCTTAGTGCTGGGATTATGGCTGTGCAGTCCCACTCCAAGTGGATGCAGTGCCGGAAGTGAGCCCAGGGCTTTGTGCTTGCTGGAAAACACTCTACCAGCTGAGCTATTCCTCAGCCCCAATGTGTGTCTTTTGTTCTTTCTTTCTGTAATCTCTTTCCATGTCTTTGGAAGACACGCCTATCACAGTATCTTGTCAGGGCCCGGCGGAGGGCCACTGCCATCATATTAATGTATACAACCCTCTGTGTTTCAAGCACACTAAGAGAGGATTGTGTTGCAATGTGGAGGGCACCATGGTACAGAAGTGTACAAGATCCTCCGGGGAATAAGGGCCCCAGACTCATCTCAAAAGAAACAGGGAAGGTTTTGAGGCCATGAAGACTCCAAAGACAGCTTTGCCAGCTGAAGGGCACCAAGATACTTCCTGCCATTGTGTATCTGCTTCAACTATTTCATCTGTTCCCGCCCAAGTTAGTGGTTGGAGCCATCTGAACCCTTACAGATGTCAAGAAGGGGAGTCAAGTGAGTAGACAGGCAAGATGGGAGACATGCTGGGGACTGAGAAGACAGACCGTTACCCTTGCTGTGTCAAGAATTTGGGCTCCTCCCTTCCACCCCAGCGCTTCCAGGCGGGAACAAATATGCTGTGTTATCAGGTGGCCTCATTGCATAGGAAGAGCAGAAGTTCTGGTTTTTTAAGGGAAAGCCTCCTGAGGTTTAAAAGCAAGTCCCTTATTCACCTTTTAAAATAATTGTTCAGGAGCTTAATTAACTCCTGGGCACCAGCTGGTGAATGCTCTCTCAACTTTCCTAAGGGTTTTTTTCAGACTAGTGCTCAATGATATCCAGCTGGGGTCTCTTGCACCTGGTCACTCTAAGCCCCCCACCCCCCATTACTCCAGCAAGGACTCTACCTAGGGTGGAGTGATGGGCTTCATTACAGAGTCCTGGAGGACTGACTTTTACTACAAGAACTTGGGAAAGGAAACTGATTTCAAAGCCAACAGATCACGAGAAGTCCAATTCTCCTTACCACTCTATACTTACTTCTTGATTATGATAAATCATAAAGTTTTGTGATCTGATGGATGCAGAAGTAATATGTACACTTAATTTTAATGCCATGAACTCTACGAGCAAGGCTATATTAGGAGAATTCTTTAGCAAGCAACACTTGTGTACTAAAAGGTGGTATCATTGCCAAACTTAAAGCCAATGCTATCGATAAGGTAAAATCACTCAATTTAGTACCTTTTGTTAGGTTTGCTTTTAAACCAAATTTTAGGAGAAATAAAATTTGCTCTAAAATGTATCTTGCTTTCAGGAGACGTACATGTACACAACACACTCACACTTCACACACATATACACACACACAAACACTTCACACACATATACACATACACACACTTCACACACATATATACATACACATACACTCACACGCATTCACACTTCACACACACATACACATATACACACACACTTCACACACATATACACACACACTCACACTTCATACACATATACACACTCACACACACACACATACATACGCTCACAAGATTGTACTGGACATGAGCAGACAGATGAAGATGTTTGCCTGAGAATTTTTCTTCTATTACTTTGACTTTCCTTGAGATTAAGAAAACAATGCTTTGTGCATCTTAAACAAATCCCTAAAACGCTTCATAATAGAATACATCCACATTGTTTGTGAATATGAATAAAATATTTAGGAGTGTGAAAGCTTTTGCATAAAAAGGTTACATGAAGATGTCTATCCCTACAAACATGTGGAATTATGTTTATTGAGATATCAGTCAGGACCCATCGAAGACAACTTTTATATAGAAATAAAAGTTGCTTTAAATTCAGGTCTATTTATTCTTCTTAGCCAAGTCGCTTTTCTGCAGAAAATGCTACTGAAATATAAGGTGGAATAGGCCACCTTGCTCTGTAAAAATTAATAAGAACCCAGAATGCTCTGCTTCATGGATTGCATTCCTGTTTCAAGGACGTTCACTGGTGACCTCATCCACTGTTGCAATACACGCTCATGTGTGGGGTTTAACTTCCTGGAGACTTCTCAGCAGCTATGTTCTGTGTTGGTGAGATTCTCTCCTTGTATAATGGCTTTGAACTAGTTAAATCTTACCTGACAATGAGCAATTTCAATTGAAAGGGAAATTACACATGGAAGCCATGTTTATTTCTCTCTCATTCTGAAAGACTTTTCAGCTTTGTAAGTAAAGAGAATTAGCAAAAACATATTTAAGGCTGAAAACGGAGGAAAATTGAAAATAATAACCCCTGCATTTGGCTTTCTTCACAGATGAAAACCCTCCCACGTGGTAGCTGTCTGAGTCCTTTTCTTCCCTACTCAAATCCTTTCCTGATTCCTGGAGAAATGGAACTTGTTTTCTTGTTGCTGTTTTTGAGATGACAAGGAATCATCTCTGACAGAGGCAATGCATTCCTCAGATGCCTCCTAGGCCAGATCTCCTTCTGTCAATGAGGAGATCCAGGATCCGTTGCATGTACAGACTGCATCTTATCATTTGCATATTGAGGTCCAAAATTCTCCTCAGCTTTCCAAGGAGTTAGGGGGAAAGAGTTCCGTGGTTGTGGACAGCAACACATGTGTCTGTGTACAAATGAGACAAAGCCATCCTAGGACCACTCTGGGTCAGACTGACCACTGAATTATGCATCAACTGCTTCTTCTTTGGGCTTAGAAAAATGGACATGCCATGTCGGAGTCCAGCTCCGACCTATCAAAGGGTTTCTTGTGGGGAGGAGAGAGGAATGAGAAAGTATTAGATGGAAATATAGACATAGATGACGAGAAAGACAGAGAGACACAGAATAGCTTTGGGAGGGCCCTGGGTCAATACCCATTCGCCTTAAGATTTATTCTAATGGGCTTTTTATACACTACCAAGGGGAGAGGCAAAAGACTTCCCTCTTTCAAGATCAAAGCACAAATGTACAGCCAAGTGTAGACCCTTCAAAACACCTGGTAACCACTCCCTTGGCCAAATCATCCTATTATGCAGCCCTGCCGGGTAAAGCAAGCTCAGATTCTCTGACCTTGAGTAAGGTCTTACTATGGAGCCCATGTGGGCATCCATAATGCCACATGAGCCACAGCTCACATGAACTTGGAGACAGCGAGTTTATCAAGGCTGGGCACCAGGCTCAGATTAAAACCTGCTAAGGGGCACCTGTGACCCATATAAAATACACTAGTCTAATATTGGGTATGTCAGGCAAGCTCCTTATTTGCCACAATAAAGAATGCATAGTCCAAAGCTTTGTAGCTCAATATATTAGGTCCTATCTAAGAGCAGAGATCATCTCTGGTTCCTGTTTCCTCAACTTACTCTAAACTCAGGTTCAGTCCCTGGATCCCAAAGCAAGCTACTTGAATGCTTTACTTCGCTGGTTTATGTTCTTATTACCTACTAACTTTTCTGGATACTTGGTTGACTTCTACCCACAGTGTTCGCCAGTACTCTTAGATTTCTGTTCCCCCTTTCAATATTTAAAGCCATTCTAGGGAACAATTAGAGCTACCAGTCATTCCTCCCTTAGCAAGAAGCAGAATGTGTATACTACTTCTTTCAAATGTATTTATTTATTTGTGGCTTGAATTAAACATGCCAAGGAAAATATTAAAGATAGGAAGTTCACACAGGGCTTGAATAAACTTAGATGTATCAAGAACATTTTAGTCTTTTCCTTTATGCATCCTCAGTTGGAACCCTGACATCTTCCCTGGGTAGAACAGCCTTGAGTGGCTAGCCATTAACATGTCTCTGATGCCCTATGGAACTAACCCTTTAGAAGCTCTCTATAACTTCCCACATCTCTTCATAGGAATCCTTTGTGAAGGCAGCACGTGTGCTTCAAAAGTGCAGAACAGGACAATAGTAAAAGGCCTGAAGGTCGAGGAGCTATCATAGGATTCACACATTTTTGTTTCTTGCCTTTATAAGATGAGGGTTGTCATGGTGATGAGAGGAAAAGATGAGGCTATTTCAGGAGACTCTTGTGAATGTTTCCCCTCTGACTCCAGCCTAGACTTCCCGGATGTTGCCTGATTCGCATAAAGTGGTGAAGGATGGTCAGGGAGGCATCTTGGTCTCGTCACCTCTGCTGCCACTGCTATCTCAAGACCTTAAATGAACAGTGCTTCCAGATCCTTAGCCTCTTGTGGAGACCTACAGAGGTTTCCTAGTGAGAACTTACTCAGGGTCAGAGAATCTGGGCTTGCTTTACCCAGCAGGGCTGCATAATGGGATGATTTGGTCATGGGTATGTTTACCAAGTATTTGGAAGGGTCTATACTTGGCTGTATGGGTGTGCTTTGATCTTGCAAGGGGGAGGTCTTTTGCCTCTCCCCTTGGCATATTATGAAAAGCCCTTTTCTATAAAGGACGAGGCTGTTGGGTATTGATCCAGGCCCTCCTGAAGGTATCCTGTGTTTTTGTCTTTCTTCTCATCCTCTAGGTCCCTCTTTCTATCTATCATTACTTAATTCCTCTCTCCTCCACCTAAGAACCCTTCAAAAGGTGGGAACTGGACTCCCACAGCCTTTTGCTTGCATTGTAAATCTTATTTCTAACTTTGGAAAGGAAGAGGTTAGAATCACAAGCATCGTCAAGTGTGGAGGGTGGTTTTGGTAAAGGCCATAGCAGAAATGTTACTCTTGACATTGTACCCATAAGTCACTAGCATAGGTGCTGCAGATTCATTCCTCAGAATCTGTAACAAGTGCAGAGCAGGCCAAGGGGGTATCTTTCCTTGTCCTTTCCTATTGAGTGAAGTAACTTTTGGGTTATCTCTAGTCACCAAGTACACTTAGTTGAGGACTAATAGTCCTTAAGAGATGGCTATTTCCTTCATCACCAGCTCTTTGGCTATTTCTAGGCACTGCAGAGTCACACAGGAAACTCTAAGCAAATGTATTTTTTACCTAGAGGAATTTGGTTCATGGAGCACCTGGCTCTGGAGTGCTAGGGTATAGAGTAAGGGTCAAAAGTGACTTTGGTTCCTCAGGCCCAAGGTTTATGGATTCAGTCTGATAGTTAGACCCTCATGCAAGTGTTGGCTATGTAGGTCCTGATAGTCAGAAGGCAGGCAATGGCCACTACACAGTAATCTTCTCCCCGAAGTCCTGAGAACATGGCTTCTTCCAGTCTTCATACACTCTAGAACTGTTTCACTCACTATAGTACCTGCATGGCTCAATGAAGTGAAGCCAATGTGTGAAGGGGATAGAATAGGGAATGTGAGGAATTTGATGACACAATGGAAGATTGTCAGGAGAAAATGTAATACCATAGTCCAGTTCAGAGACTAGCTCACTGTAGGGAAAAGGGACCAGTTAAAGAAACTCACCCTGACCCTGGAGCCCAGAACCACGGAAAAAAACACAGCCTGGGTCTGGGACCCGAGCCAGAAAGGAATCACTTTATCTCCAAACCCAGAACCAAGGAAACATGCCCTGACTCTGAAACTAGTACCAAAGAAACACTCTTGGTCCCTAGAATCAGAGCCAGTGAAAAAAAAAATGTGCCCTGGCCTTAAAATTAGAGTCAAAAAGCTAAGAAAGGCCAGCAAAAAAACAAAAACAAAAACAAACAAACAAACAAACAAACAAACAAACAAATAAAAAACAGTTTGGCTCAAATCAGAGCCATCTCTGCCCCTGGCTAACTGACCTGTGAAACCAACCAATCACAGAGCAGGAAAGTAGGAGCCTGACCCTGGAGTCCAGAACCAGAGAAAGAAACATAGCCTGGGTCTGGGACCTAAGCCAGAGAAAGGAACCACTTTATTCCCAAATGCAGAACCAAGGAAACATGCCCTGACTCTGAAGCCAGAACCAAAGAAACACTCTTGGTCCCTAGAATCAGAGGCAGTAAAAAAAAAAAAAAAAAAAAAAAAAAAAAAAAAAAAAATTGTGCCCTGGTTTTAGAATTAGTGTCAAAAAGCCAAGAAAGGCCAATGAAAGAAACACAGTTTGGCTCTGAAACCAGGGCCATCTCTGCCCCTAGCCCACAAAATTGACCAATCCCTGAGCAGAAAAAACTAACCAATCCCTGGTTGACTCTGCCCCGAAGACATCCTGCCTGATTAGTTGCAGGCTGTTCTCTCCACCCTGGTAGAGGCAGCTACTCTCCTGGACTCCTCCTTCCCAAATAAATCTCTTTCTCAAAAGAGTTTTGGGTGTGAAGATCTTCATTCACTGGTGCAGAGAAGACCCTTGCTGAGACATCCCATAGTGGACTGAGCAAGGGGGAGCTGAAAAAGTAATACTTGTCTCCGGAGCCAGAGGAGATTGCTACATTTCGGCAAGGGTTTCCCCTTTTGTAGAGTGAAGCAAAAAGAAGCAACATCTTAGGCCAGAGAAGAAGCAGAGCTCTGCTACGAAGCCCCTTTAAGTGGGGGCTGAGCAAAGCTCAGCTGTAGCAGCTCTCCAGGAGAGGAGCAGAATTACTATATCCTGTGGGGAGACCATCCCCCACCACACCAGCTATAGCCTGACTCCCGAACAGTCAGGATACCCTTCCCTGCTGAGCTGTCTTAGCAGCTCCAGGTCTGACTCTCCCAAGCAGTGAGAATACCTTCCCTTCCAGGGCTGAGCTGTCCTAGCAGCTCGAGGTATCCGGGATACCATACCTCACCCTCCAAGACTGAACTGTCTCATTGCAGCTCCAGATGTCAGAGCTGTCCTAGCAGCTCAAGGTGTCACCTGACTCCCCAGAGTTGCAAAACTCACATTTTGGTGCCAAAAACTGGGACCAAACCCACAGAGTTGCAACACAGTTACTTACAGTTATTTTACACACACACACACACACACACACACACACACACACACACCCATGCACACACACACATACACACGCACACACACAGAGACAGACAGACAGACAGACAGACATTGTGTCCAAGATACTGACTTTTAATGTCAAGTTACCAATTTTGCACTAAAGGCTTAGTGTAGTGGGTAGCCATTCCAGCTTTGATCTGGAAGTTCCAACCCCCACTGAGGCTTCAGTAACTGTCACGCCTACAAGGCAGCCCCGAGAGAGGACCCTGAAGACCTGAGATCCGGATGTGCCGGCTCTCTTGGTTCCTGGTTCCTGGACCCTGGACGCTGGAGGTAGACCGAGCAGAGTTCTACAGAGAACACCGCTGGGCTGCACTACATCTTTCCCAGACCCTGTTACCTATCCCTTCATTTGTGAGTTACCCCACAAAATAAACCTCCCTTTTAACTACAAAAATAAATAAATAAATAAATAAATAAATTAATTAATTAATTAATTAATTAATTAATTAATTAAAAAACTCTAGCTACAGCTTAGACATCCAAGGATGCTCTGAATGAGTATGTAATGATCTGGAAGAGTTGGAACAAGTACTGAATATAGTGGAGGTGATGCCAAAACTCAGCTGCAGGAAGACGTCAGTCTGAAGAACTCTATTTAGAATTCAATTGCTTCCTCCTACCTCAACTAATGCCCCATCCCAGTTCCCAGGATCCCTTGTGTGGAGAACGTCTGTGGCCGTGTCGTCTCCTGTATTTGGGATTGCTCCTGTATTTGTTCTCTTGGCCCTGCAGCTGGAGTCAGTGTATCTACTCACGTCTCTTGGCTCCTTCCCATCCAACCATGGCTTCTGTTTTGCCTAGGGGCAAAGACAAGGTTAAGACCAAGGCCTTTTACATTCTCTGTGTCTATTCTTCCTTGACCTTGTTTCCTGTTCCTTCCTCCTTTACTCAGTCTGTGAATGAACTTTTCAACTTTCTCTTTGCACTGGCCATCCCCACCATCTTGAATATTCTTCCCCAAGAAATCCACATTCTCAACCTCCTTGAATGAGGAGGTCCACCTTCATTGTACATCCTCCTTCACTATAATATCTCTGTTGTACTATTGCAGTTTTTCTTGGAACCAGAATGCACATCCTTTCAGCAAAATATATAATTGGCATATCCATTGTTCACTGATTTCCAAATACACTGGAATACTGATTCTGATGGTGGAAATACTGTCCAATTTGCTTATTGATCAGACTTCGATGCAGAGACTAGTGTGTGCACAAAACACAGCAGGAAAACTCAATGGTGAGTGGATGGATTGCGGAATTCTGCATGAAAGCCCCATGCTCCAACAATGATCACACTATGAAGAGCAGTGCCATACCCGAGGCCTTGCTGCGTATCTGACTTCAACCTGGAGATCCAGTGTATGTTTAGCAGCCTGCAGGACATCCTCGAGTTTTGCCTTTGTGACGGTTTCAAGGGCACGCAAACTGAACCTGGAAGTGGCTGGTCTGAAAGAGGCGCAAAGCCATGCACTTCCACTGCCTCTCTGAAATCCAGTCTAGAATGACATCTCCTTGGCAAAAGTTCAGTCTCCGCAGCCCTGACTAATGTTCCGTTAAGACCTTGAGGTAGCAAAACCATTTCTCCCAGGAGTTTGCATTGAGCCCTGGCAGAAAGACAGGCAATCCATCCCTGTGCTCTCTCTGGCAATCGCCTCAACATCTGTTCCTTCGTTTTTTCCTCTTACCACACACATGCCAATTAATTTTAACTCCATTAGAGCTCACACTCTGCCACACCATCTACCTCCCTTGCTCCCTTGCTTCAGAGTGATCTTTCCTCATATCCGCTCACATCAGTGGGAAGGTTCTCAAGGCATGATCCATGTGAACCATGAGGAAGTAGAGGTGTCAGGGCAGCCTTATTTTAGCCCCAGCCTGCTACACAGTTTTTAAGTGAAAACTGCATGCAATAAGACAGTTCATAGTTTATGGATGAACTTTTAGCTTGAAAACATGAGTTGCTTACCATATCAAAGAGTCTCCTCTACCATCATTTACTCAACACAGCTTGGCTCAGAGAAAGCCTAGAATTTATGACTGTGGAGAGGAGGGCCTGAAAGCCAGCCAGAGGCCAAAAATCTAGTGAAAGTGGTTTACAGGGAGCTGTCATCTAAGAACTATGGAGTTTCATTTGTTGCCTCAACAGATGAAGCCTGAGAGGACAACACCCAGCTCTGGAGTCCCTGAGTTCGGATGGGAACCAGACTAAATATCTTAGTGGCCTCTGGGAAATGAGGCCAAGCACTTCTTGGCTGCCCTGGGTTGGGTCTTTCAGTTGGGTTGGCTTCATGCTCCCCATAATATTGGTCACATTTACTCCTCTTTTCCAGCCTTTGTTCCCTTTATATTTCTACCTTCTAATCCACTTATATCCATCTTAAAGGGAAATGCTCACCCTTCCTCTTTTATGGGCTCTCCTGTGTACCCTAGTGCAGTAAATCCAACATCTTGATGGCCTAGAATCCTTAAAGACATAGCTTGACATTCCATGGCTTTGAGTTATCTCATTCAGACAGGCTCTTTTACCTATTGCCTTATTGAGTCATATTCTCTAAAGCACAATGCTGATACAGCAATGATATAATAGTGATGACCCAGGGGAAGCGCAATGAATTCCAGGTTATTCAAAATAGGGTGCCAGTAAGGAATTAGGTGTGGTTACATGTGGAGAAAAATGATACTCACCCTGGAGGTGCATTCCTTTGAGGAGTTTCACAGATGATCAGTATTAGGCATTATGAAGAGAAGATACCATTAGAATTTCTATTTCTGTTTATTTTTAATTTTCATCTTCAGGATTTACACTGAGAGCACACAATTTATTAGACACACATTATACAAGCATAGCAGTACATGTGCACATACTTCATCAGTTAGCAATTGTGTGGAAAAGGCATAGTTTAGATAGGTGTGCAATTAAAAAGGCTTCATCGTTACGAGAATAGAAATCCAAACAGAAACATCTTGATTTTTCTGCATATTCTTGAATTATAAAAGTAGTAATTTGATTTTTAGAGGAAATGGTCCAATAAATATATCATAGATTATAAACCTAACCATTATCATTTCTCATTATTAAAATCTTTCGAAGGGTTTTGGTACTGAGTTTCCAAAATATGGGTGAAGAGTTGGTTGATATTTATTGATGATGGGATAAGAGGTTGTGAGCATTGAGCTCTGGACAGCTGTGCTGAGGCTGATTGGGTCCTTCAAATGCTGAAATGCTAAGTGACCCTTCCTGGCTGTGAATGGGGTGGGGGTGGGGGGGCAACTGAGTTCCTCCCAAGAAACAAGCCCAAGGAATAGGCACCAGCTTCATCTGATGGGACTGTACAATAAAGAGATAGCCTGCTGGTCTGAGCCACACAAACCCTCCAGAATCCAAGCAGAAGACTGACTGACCTACTGGCTCTCAGAAGATGACTTCTAAGTCTTTGAAATATTCTGCCTATTGCAAATGCTTTTGTCTACTGGGGCTGGGTTAGGTTTTATCAGATGTTCCTAAGGTAGACTGGGTATTGCTGAGAAAAATAATCTACAGTTTCCACAGGGAGATGGCAAATTAGGACTCCCGGTTTCCCCTGGATTCTCCCAATAGCTTTTCTCACTATTGATTATAATATCTATCTCTTCTTATAATAAACTATTGCCTTAGGTAAAACATATTTTTTTCTATTCTGTGAGTCCTCAGGAAATTCTGGAACCAGAAGATGGTCTTGGGGTGACTCCACAGAACAGTGATGAGTATGACAGGTGATATCATGTGATCTTGTTGCATGGAACATGAGGCATAGAGATCTGTGAATTGCCTGACTGGACAGATGGGAACAACTGAGTCAAACACCCTTACGGAGCTGTCTGATACTAAGACAAATATTGGCTTACACTTACTGGCTATATGACTCTCTCCAAATTATTTCACACTTCTATGTCTTTAACTGCTTCCTCTATGAGTCAAAGATGATAAAATAGTTAACTCCTCTGTAAAACAGACAGGATAAAAATAGCTTCACAAGGCTGTTGCAGTTGTGAGGGTTTTAAGGATGTAGCGCATGGAAAGATGGTTAGAAGAGCACATGGCATACGGTAACACTTAGCAATTATTAGTTAGCATAATTGTCCTGCTGGAAGTAGTGCTTAAGACTCAAATTATTCTGAACTTAAGGACACAGGGACTAGGTATATAACTAAGTGTGCACACACGTGTGTGTACATATGAACACTCATCAGTCATTCCAAAACTTTATTCCTGCTGTCCCACCACATAGCCATCTATTTTACATATTGCTGGTCCAGCATGACCCCATTAAACTCAAGAGAAAGGTCTGGACTCTGTATTCTTACTCTCTTCTGTTGGATACAGTTTCCATGGCAAAGGGGAGCCATCTTTGTCATACACCAAAGCTGATGCTGCTGAAAGGGTGGGAGAAGAAAAGAACCTCAGATTCATTATTATTATTATTGTTGTTGTTGTTGTGTGCCCGTGTGACGTATGTGCCACAGTGCACATGTGAAGGTCAGGGGATGACTTTGGAAGCTGGTCCTTTTCTTTCCCTTTTATATGGGTTCTGGGGATCAAACTGAGGCTACCGGCTAGCATGGCTGAGCATCTCTTTGTCTCAAACCTCTGTTCTTGATACTTGGGAGCCACTGAGGTCTTGGAGTCTTTCTTTCAGGTTTCCAGGTATGAAATACGGCACATCTTGTTGTTTAGGTCGCTTTGAGCAGAGTGCATTTTTGGGACTTGCAACCAAGTGACTCTCAGTTAACACAGCTGAACTCTCTTGGTTGACTTTCAATTTTGCTCCACTCTGTCATGGAAAGACTAAAGGCAGCGAGGTCTTTTTCTTCCCTTCATTCATGTAGCATTCCTCACACTCAGGAAGGAGAAAACTAACTTTACCACAGAACTGACTCCCGACCTTCATGTGCGGTTCAGGCATGGCGTGACCAGCTCTAGTTCTGTCTCTCTGAGTGCACAGTTCTCTGTGTCAGCTTCCTCCTCAGGCCGGCCTTGTAACACGGTTAATTAACAGGCACTTTCTGTTGCATTGCCAAACACTGGGTCTTCCTCGAGTGGCATGGCCCTACTTGCCATGTCACAACAAAATACCATTTACTGACTAGCACATATAAAACAGAAATTCAGACCAGGCATGGTGGTATACACCTTTAATCCAGCATCTTGGAGGCAGAAGCAGGCGGATCTCTTTGAGTTCAAGGCCAACTTGGTCTACAGAAAGAGTTCAGGGACAGCCAAAGGCAACACAGAAAAACTCTGTCTCAATCAATCAATCAATCAATCAATCAATCAATCAATCAATCAGTAAATAAAAGAGAGAGAGAGAAAGAGAAAAAAAGAAAAAGAAAATTCAGCGGTACCACACTTTTTACTCTAGCACTTGAGAGGCAGGGCAGATGGATCTCTTTGAGTTCCAGTGCAGCCAGAACTGCATAGTTAGACCCTGTCTCAATAAAACCAAAAGCAGAAATTCACTTTTCACTTTTCTGGAGACTAGGAAGTTCCAGATCAATGTGTCAGTACATTCATTGTCTTGTAGTGATTTGAATGAGAATGCCCCCCCTCCCATGCCCTGCCAGGCTCATAATGTTTGAATATTTGTTTCCCCAGTTGGTGGAACTGTTTGGGAAGGATTAGGAGGTGTGGCTTTATTGGAGAAGGTATGTCATAGGGTGTGGGCTTTGAGGTTTCAAAAGACTTGTGCCATTACTAGTTGTAATAATTCTCTGATAAGTATTAGAAAAATTTCTAGTAGTGGGTAATTCTGCTAATGCAATAAGCCAAATAAAACTGAACTAAAAGTCCAGATTTAATGAGCCAAGCATCCATGGGTGATTTTAGGGGAAGAGGAGAAACCACGAGGCTGCTCCCAAGGAGAAGGCATTAAATACCCTGTAGGTATGGTTTGAGGGGCTCCAGGGGAAGAGTCACTACTTGGTGGGCTTTCTTTGGGCGGGGTCTGGAATGGGAGGAGTGGGGTCATCTGGGTGGGGTTTGGAATGGGGCCTAAGCTGAAGATTCCCAACATCTTCTGCCCCTCCTTCCAGCTCAGAATGTAAGCCTTTGCCTTTTCCTGCTGCCATGTTTTCCCTCCACCATCGTGGACTGTAACCCTTTGAAGCCATAAGACAAATTAAACCCTTAAAAAAGAAAGCAGCCCTTGGTCAGCAAGAGAAAAGTAAATACAGCGTTTAATGAAGTTCTACTTTCTGGTTTATGGATAACATCTTCTTGGTGTCTTCTCACATGTGAAATGGACCAAGGAGATCTCTAGAGATTAGGTTAGTGATCCCATACATAAGCATTCTACCTTTGTATCCTAATCATCCTCCCAAAGCCTGGTCTCCTATGCCAACAACACATTGTAAGTTTCCAAAACACAACAATGAGAGGCACAGGATTAACACTTCATTCCAAAAGGGAGAAATTATAAGGACAGAGAAATAGAATAAGAACCCAGTAAGCCTGAAAGTCAACAGGGAAATTCCTTTCAACCTTACGACTTAAGGATGGCCATCTCTAGCTCAAGACTTCATCTTTTAGGCCCACTGTCCTGTCTTGTACTACCTTCAGAATCCACTACAGTAGTGGTCCTGCCCCTAAGTTTTGTTGAACAGGGGTTCAACTCCAGAGAGTCGAAACCCCATGCTGGTGCTGGGTACCAACCATGCTAGGCTGGGCTTTATTCCTGAACCTGAGACACCCAAGGAATGGGATGCTGATATGTGAAGTGTGAGCCTACCTTGTTGAGAACATGGACCAAACATACTACTCTCAAGTTCCACCCTCAGCAATCCCCTATCCTCTACTCCTCATCTTTATTTCTTTGAAAAAAATTATTTTATGTATGTGCTGTGTGCATATAAGCATGTTCATGTGTTTATGGGTGCACATTGTGTATGCATATAAGTAGAAGTCCAAGAGTCTTCTTCCATCTCTCTCTAATTGAACTCAGTGTATCTTAATTGAATTGAATTCAACAATATAGGCTAGTCTAGCTAGATAGCTTTTATTGAGAACTCTTGACTCATCTCTGAGTACTGGAGTTATAGGCAGGCTTTTCTGGCCACCTAGCATTGCTGGGGTTGCTAAGGGTCTGAACTTTGGCCATCACTCTTATACCTCAAGTACTCTGTTCACTGAACCCTATCCCCAGAACCCTCCTGTTCATTCTTCATAGATATGTTTTTTGAAAAATCTCAAACACAGCTAATTCTTTTACTGAATCTGCTCCTCAGTGGCTTGGTCAACAGCATCTATGGCACAGCTCACCTCTGTAATGTCCTGAGCACTTCAATTCCGCAACCTGAGGAATCTCTCCTCTTTAATCTAGTGGTGTAATATCCCTGTGACCTAAGATATTATCTTTTGTGGGCCGTATGGTCTCTGCCACACTGAACTACTTAACTCCATCATTGTTAAGTGAAAGCAACGTAAACAATGCATGGCAAGTGTCTGTGTTCCTATAAAACTTTATTGAGACAGCCAGGTTGCATTCTAATACCACTTGTGGACCACGGTTCTCTGACTCCTAATAGAAATGACTGATTGTAGGTGAAGAGAAAGTTGACTCAAGTAAGCAGTTCCAAGGGGAAGTAATTGCAAGTTGATCACAGCAGATAAAATGAATGAAAATATTGATTTTGGTCATACTATAAAATTAATACATATTAATTATTAAAAAGTGAAAATTATGGAAAATATAAGAATGAAAGGAATAGCTATGGTGTCTAAACTAGCAGAAGGTCACTCCCCAATTCCTGTGAGTATTTCTTTCAGGAATTATCTATGTACAAACTGCCAAATTCTCCGTAGTTACATCGTTCCTTCTCATGAGTAGCACATCTACCCACCATTACAATCTCTTTAGTGGGCTGTGCTTGATAGCTGTGCCGTAGTCCATGTGGCAGTCACCTGACTTGTCCAGTTGTTCCCCAATTGATATATTTAGGACTGTTCTAGTATTGAGTCAGAAAGGGAACTTGGAGATGAACCTGGCAAGACTTGTTTTCTTTCCTTCTTCCTTTCCTTCTTTCTTTTTCTTTTTGCTTTTTTTTTTTTTTTTAACTGTATTTCTAAATGATTTCATGGCCTCCAGTGCTGGGGAGAAGTTGGAGTTCATGGCCTTTTCCGAAAGTCACAGTGCACATTAGTGCATGAAAAGCCCTAACAATCCCGTCAGAAAGAGTGGAGACCTTGGTTTCACTATGCTCCAGATACGCTTGCTGCTGCCTCCTTTCTTTGTTCTGGCTTCTTCTGACCTCTTCTCCGCTGCAGGACTCTTACCCTCCGGGAGCCACTGCAGAATGGCTGCCACAGCCTTTTACTGTTAGGAAAGGGAGCCTAGAAGTGGCGCCAGCAGAAAATAGTTGAGCAGAACTCTAAGGGACGTGGTGGCTTCAGCAAGAAATGAGTGACACTTGTTGGTTTTCATTGTGATGACAGGACCTTTGACAGAAATTAGGGAGGAAACCAAAGGTACATCAAGTAAAGATTGTAGACGGTCATTGAGACGAAGACGGGAACTACAGTACCAGTTGTGCTGCAACTGTAGTCTGAAAGAATGTGAGGCTTAGATCTCACCTGGCTAAGAATTATAGATTTCTGTAGTAAGAAAGGAATAATAAATGGTGAGGAAAGGTAGGATAACCTCAGATCTGAAGATAAAACTGAATATTATTTATATTTTATGACAGAGCAAGGGTATTACAGTGTTAAAATTTCATCTCAATCTATAAATCTAGAGACATATTCATCTGTATCTGCATTTCTGAAACTGAGACAGGTACTTTACACGTTTGTCAGCTCACTGATGCTCACATTTTCTTTTATTGATACTCTCACCACCCCGTAGAAAAACAAAAGCAAATAAATGTTTTCTGTTTTCCAGGAAGTTCTGTTCTTTCTTTCTTTCTTTTTTTCCTAATGAACTCACATTAGCAAGAATCCATTGGATAGTTTTTTTGTCAGGTGCAGTGATCTCAGCAGGTGTCCAAAGGGAAATAGTTGTTTTTTATCCTATGGCAAAAATGAGATTTCTAGGTACAAGGAAACCATATAAAATACCTCAGTGCCAATAGGAGGAGCAAACTGTAGGCTTTATCATATTTAATCAACTTTCAAAGACTGACATGTTAGGAGGTTGAAGGAAATTTTACGAAAAGTCTAAATTAAATGTCATCTGCCTTGCAAATGGGACCAAATAGATCATAGAACATCTTTATTTTTAAAATTAATCTCTTTTATCATAAAAAGATCAAATGGAAAAAAAAATAAATACAATTGGAGAATTACTTGGTTTTGCCTTAGACATCGTACTTGCCTTAGACTGGTGGGCAGGAAATGATGAGCATGGAAATCATGACCGTGTTTTACAAATAACAAACATTCATGCATATATATATGTATGCATATATGTACCAGTTTGGTTGATACTTGAATAAAAATGTCTATGCAAAACATTTTTCCTGGCACCTCCTAAGTCCCAGCCGTAAACTCTGTCATGATCTCAGCTCAGTCTGGAATAGTCGGCAACAGTTAAATCCACTGAAATATTCATTCCTTCTGCCGCCCTTCCTAACTGTGGACCTCTCTTCTTTTAAGACTGACATTCAGGTCCATCCACATTCTTATTAGTGATGAGTTGGGGTCAACCATACAACACTTTGCATTTACAACTTCAATGTACTGATTTTTTTTTCTGGGTCAAGTTTACCAAATATATCCTTTCTATGCAAACCACATTCAGCTCTCCTTCCTCCAACTGGATCAGACTAGCATGTAGAAAAGTCTCCAAGTTCACGAAAGGAAGTTTTGCATTTGTGATAGAAATAGGAACTATAGATTTTCTATTTTTTCTTAAGGAAAAAAATATTCTCATGCCAAAAGCCATATCCCGGTTCCCTTTTGTTCTTGTTTCTTCCAATACTTGTGCTTGACCTGGATGCCATGCCACACAGGCCCTTGTGTTTTGACCCTTGGTCCTTGGCTGCTGGCCCTGTTTTAGAAGCTAGAGCCTTACTGGAGAAATGAATCACAGAGTGATCCTTGAGGATGACTTCCTGTCCACTCTCTGCTTCCTGCCTGCCAGTGCAATGTGATCGTCCAGCCTTCTGCTCCTGCCTCTTTGCCTTCTGAGCCACGGTCGACTGTTGAAGCTGTGAGCCAAATAAACTCTTGTGCCTCAAAGTGGCTTTTCACATGGTGTTTGGCCACACCAATGAGATGAGTAGCTAATTCACCATCTACTAATCAATGGGTGTAGGATGTCGGTTCTAGCCCTTCCCTTTGAAAAAAGCACATAGTCCCTTCATGAGAAGTGAAGAGCCTTTTCAACGTCCTATGCTCATCTTATCAGGCTGGGGCTACAATCTCCTTAAGTAAAGTTTACTTTCCCATGAGCCACAACCATGGGAAGATGGACCGCTTCTGAGTGGTAGAGCATATCCCAGATATACAAAGTTGATGACACATTGGTTTTGAGGGTTAAAGTGATGTTACTGTAGACTCCTGGTATGAACCAGAGCAGTGTAAGTTAGCATTTCCTCCATCCAGGAGCAATGAAGTCAACAAGGAAAATGCTGTAAACATCATTTCCAGTGAAGAGGTAGAGATGAATATAATCTACATCCTAGAGCACATATAAGGGCTATAACTCTTCCAAAGAAAACATGTTAAAATACCATTTGACATCATGGCAAATGGGGGATTTCTTAGGCAGAACACATAAAGCACCAACTATAGAAGAAAATAATGATGAATCAGACTGTTAAGAATTGAAACTTAAAAAAAAATTGAAACTTTTGCTTGTCAAATTACACTATTAAAAAACAAAACAAAACAGGTAAACCACACAGAGAAAGTATTTGTCATATACATCACACACACACACACACACACACACACACACACACACACACACACAC
>CABHPR010133633.1:1775-24131 GCA_902168415.1 Peromyscus melanophrys
TTGAAATGACAACCTTTCCCGATTCATCCAAATACTTTTTCCCGTCTGGGCTCTCTTTAGGATTAATAGTGGGTATCTATAATTTATCTGGCCCCAGACAAAGTCATAATTTGGTTCATAAATGGGCTTTTCCTCTAATCAATATGACTGGCATTTAGAATATCTAGTACTTCATTATACGAATCAGTTTTTAAAACCCTAACTCCTCTTGTAGTAGCAGTGTTACCATTGGGTAAAAGAGTTTCTTATTTACTAAGTCTCCTTCCTCTGCTGTCCCAATCATACATATCTAATGAACTTTTAAGAAACCACAGAGAAAGTAAGGGTAAGGTAGGCAGCACATACAAATTTCTTTTTAGGTTTAAGACATGGTTTCCATTATCCTAATACACATTTCTTTTAGGGCTTGGTTGTTTTTTAAAATATTTTGTTATGGAGTTTGGAGTGTGTCTTAAAATATAAATATTTATAGTGAAGAAAAGCAAAGTCATATAGTTTTACAGGCAAACTCCTCCTGGACATTCCAGACTTATTTATTGCAAGTAGGTTTTTCTTATGGTAGGGAAAGGAGCAAGGGCCTGCAAACACATCATTAAAATATCCAAGAATAAATAGGCCAGCTCTGTATCACATTCACAACCAACTAACATTGCTGCTCAGGGACATTCAACTCTCCATGAGCAGTTTGCTAATCACTGACCTATCGTGCCTTTTTCAGAACTCTATAAGCCCCCAAACTAAAATAAGATCCCGAGACAGTTGAGTCTAAGATGGAAACTATAAGCGAATGAACTCCATCTGAACTCCAGAGTAGCAGCTCTTTTACTCTATCACTCCAAGACGGTCTTTAACCATTGCCTTTGGCCACTGCCAAACTGTTAAGTTAAACTTACAGCATTTAGACAACCTCATTCCCTGAGCGACAAGCCTGGACAATTGTGTCCTGTTCTGCCTTGGTAACCTCAGCTTTCAGCATAACTATCAAGCCATTAAACTGTTCTAATATCTCTTTGGGGGCCAAGTCCAGGCTGTAAGCAGTATAAAGTCAGTCTACTGGAAAGAGTTGTACAGAGAGAAGAATGCAAAATGACTCCAGGTGAAAGAAAAAAAATAGAAAGTGGGGCTGCAAAAAGTAGTGTGATTACATGCATTTATCATTTTTGAAGTTCTTTCCAGCTTCTCCTTTCAAAATTGCAAAGAACCACGTTATAAAATCATTTAGACCATATTCCTCTTACCCTTTCATTTATAGATATAACCCCATACAGTCAGAAACTATGACATATTTATGAAATACAAGAGGAATATCACACATCATATATCTGAAACATATATAGATAAATAGATACATAAATGACAGGTACTGATATGTATTGAGTTTCCCTTGTGAAAATGCTTTGAACCAGAGGTGCTTTGGATTTTGTAGTGTTTTGTGCATATGTGTTGACATACATTCGGGATGAAGACACAGTATAAATAGAAAAATAACTTGTTTCCATTAAACTGTATATGGGCAACTTGGAGAAAATTTGCCATAATATATAAAGCAATTTGACATTTTTAATTGCAACCAATCACATTAGTTTAGTTGTAGAATCCTCCACTGTGACCCTTGAAACATATTTCAGATTTTTAGAAATTCTTTAGACTTCATATTTTTGTACAGGGAGGTCTCAACCTGTACACTATACATATCAATAATATTTAATGTGACAATGCCAATAGACATAATTACATGGGAAGGGGAATCTCACAGGCCCCACCCCTAGATAACTTATGACTGCTAAGAGAGGAAAAAAATCAGTCTTTCTCAGAGATTAGCACCATAGTTGGTTATCCAATACCAAGTGGTCAGGCCTAAAAACATATATACACATGCAACATTAAGCATACTCAGCAGGTTGTATTTATACATTTATTCATTTATATGAGTATGTAACAATAATAAAGAAAGAAAAAGAGGCCATCAATGTAAGAGTAGTGGGAGGAACATAGAAGGAGGAAGGTTTGGAGGAAGGAAAGATAAGGGAGGGAGATGATGTAATTATATTTTAACTAGAATTCAAATTTAAAATATATTTTAATGTCAAATATATTTTTAAAAGATCTCATAGGCAAAAGCTACATTTTATGTGGTTCATCAAGACAGAAAGGAATATCTTCATGACAGAGTGTATCAAATATGTAAATTACAGACTTCCACTAAGCCAAAGTTAAAAATAAATGGATATAAGCTGAAAATCATCAGAGGATTTTCCACTTATCAAACAAATGTTATTTTATGAAGACAGAATTGAAATTCTGGATCATTCTTGAAGAATAGAGAATACAAAATGCCCCTGAAATATGATAGGCACACTTAACAGTTATAATCTGAATTCACCATCCTGTTTCCTCTCACTCTGTATACTTTGACCATCACTGTGAAGGCCGATTCTGATCAAATAAACTTCTTCTAAAGGTATTAAATTAAAAAATATTGATCACATGTTAGTCCACTATTATCAGACTGTAAGGAGAAGTAGGTTGCTTTTGTTCCTGCTTTTGTATTGCTTTGACATCAAGATATACAGTTTCATTAAAAAAAAAAAAAAAAACCGCTGTGAAACTTCACTGTGAGGGACTTAGTAACAACGTGTTATTGTGAATAAACATTACTTAATAACTCCTTGATGTGTTAAAATATACACCATAGTAAAGTGTGCTTTAAAAATATATTTAGTGGCTTAGGGTAACCTATCCAGGTGAAACCAGAAAAATCATGATGACAAAGAACTTGATTCACCAGGAAAATTCTCCCATTCCCATAAATAACATTAGGGTTAACAACTCCATTGTCAGAAATCTCCTTTTCCCTCCAAGGTGCACATAGCTTTTTTCCAATCTGGAAGCATGAGAAGCTGTAGGAGGCGGTGCTTCCTTTCATGTTTAGCTAAGACCACACTCGTGTCCCAAATTAGGTGGTACTTCCCTGGCTCCCTTCAATGTTAAATCATAGTGTTGATTAGGTTATCACTAAGCTCCTTGTGAGTAGCAGCCAGTGATACTCTTGTGTTCTCTGGTCCTTTCTGTCAGAACCCAAGGTTGATGGGGCTCTGGACTTCACCCATTTCATGTCAGAGTTAGAAACCATCTCAAGCAATCTCTGTTAGGGACATGGTGTGTCATCCCAAACAAACAAAAACAAAGACACAAAGCAGCCCACCACTAAAGCCAAAATCTTCTGAATGCTTGGAACTTGGTAGTTTTACTTATGAACTCACTTTCACTGCCTTTGGGGAAGAGCATATGCTCTTCAGTCTTCTTATCTTGGTTGAAGCATTGCTTCTTCAAAGACGGTGTCCCTAGTCCTTCATAGCTACATTAAGTGCTTCACACCTCAGTCCTCATCATAAAGCAGCTCTCCTGTACAGAAATTATCAATCATAATTATACATTTGTCTTTATCTACATGACTACTCAGTTGGTATTTCAGTCTCTCATTCTCAACTCCACTAAAGTAAATGCCACCATTATCTTTTTTTTCTTCAGTACTAGGAGTTGAATACAGGGTCTCAGACACTCTAAGTCATTGGTTCTCAACCTGTGAGTCATGACCCCTTTGGGGCTTAAACGACTCTTTCACAGGGGTTGCCAAGACCATTGGAAAACACAGATATTCACATTACAATTTATAACAGTAGCAAAATTGCAGTTATGTAGGAACAAGGAAAATAGTTTTATGATTGGGGGGTCACCACAACAGGAGGAACTGTATGTAGTAAAGGGTCGCAGCATTAGGAAGGTTGAGAATCACTGCTCTAGGCAAATATCCAGCCTTGAGTTACAACACCGATCCTTCATCCCTATCTTTTAAAGCATGTATTCCACATTGTGGTGAAAATTTATATCTAGCAGTTTCTTTCAATTGCCTTGAAAATTTCTGCTCGAGCATGACCTTGGCATTAAACTTTCCTGACCACCTCATGTCAACAGCAGCTCTCCCCCTTCACCCTCTCTCTGGTATTCTTTCCAAGATATTTCATTATGACATATTATTTACTCTATCAGTTTCTACTCACTCAAGTTCTCATGAAAGTAGAATTTGTGTGATTTTTGTTCATAAGAGTCTACAGAAGTCTCAATAAATATTGAATATTCAAAAGGTACTTGCTTTTGACTGACAATAGGCAAAGCATACTGAAGATGAGGAGTTGCTTTTAGAATTCTGGTACAAACTAGGATGAGAAGACACAGGATTTAGTTTAATTTTAGCACACATATGCTATCATGCCTCCATATATATAATCTGTTTTCTTTAAAGTCTTCAACTTAGAAATGCATATACTGATTCTCAGGAAGTCTTCAAATTTTCAGAATCCCATTTTATTATCTATGTCAGATGAAATTATTTCAAATTTTCAAGTATGTCAAGTGGTCATCTTTTGGATTTGAATTTGGTCTTCTTCAATACCTTGAAAAAAAAATCACCCGGAGAAAGAAATGACAGATAAGGTGGATAGGTAGGTTGAGTGAATCCTGTTCTGGTCAAATCCTCGAGATGAGCACAAGGAAACAAGAACTCAGTTATTTAGAAGCTGGTTCTGAATACAATCACCCTGGAAATGTTTGTGCACAATGATCATCTAACAAATACACCACCTTTTAGGAACCATTCTGAGGGAAAACTGCCATTTTATGCAAACAATCTAACTTCAACTGAGTTTATTGCCTCCTTTTCAGATGCACAGATTTTCTTCTATAGTTAGAGAAAGTCCAAAATAAGTTCATGTGAATTTCATGCCCCTTGAACTCTTAGTGTTTTAAAATGAGCATCCTCACACTGTGTGCTCAGTTCACCAGACACGGCCTTCCTTTTCCTTTTCCCTAGGATCCCAAAGCTCTGTCAGGGGATTCATGACTAGGTACTGTGGTGAGAACCATTTAGATGAGAACATTTCCAATAAAAGGTTCCCTTTTGTTTATAGCAATTCACAGTTTACACAGGAACTTATAAAAATGAATAAAAGGAAATGGTTCCTGGCTCTCTATGGTTTCTGGGAAATATCAGAACCCGAATTTAAAAAAAATTAACCAAATGAGACACCTCAGCTGGTCACAAATACACACTGTGAGGGTCACAAAGTTGAAACAAAAATGTGGATGGCCTTTGATGTGAGAAGCCCACTGGACGATGACATCCACGCTTCTTGACTTATGAAGTATAGCAAATAATACTAGTAATGCTTCCAAACAGGAAACCCATGATATTAAGATGTCACTTGGTCCCTTTGCCTCAAACTTACCACCAAATACAAAAAATTTATGATGAATGTGGTCTGTGAAAGTTTCCTGTAAAGGAGATACTTTTGAAAATTGGCCTTTGGGGGTTTGTGGTAGGCTGCGTAAGGCTCCCAGATAGCGGGTGCTAATCCCTGGGACTTGTAAATGCTGCTTTATAAGGGTTGAATTAAATAAGCAGGAGGCCATTGCGTTGAGAATCTCCATTTGCTTCTAAGTTCATAGGCTAACAAACTTCAAACAAACTTAGAACTAAACAAACAAAACTTAAATTAGGCATCTATTTTGTAGAATATTTTGAAGCAGAGATTCAGCCAATCACAAACAAACTTCAGCCAACTACAGACAGCCCACTGATTAGAAGACATACAGACAGGCAAGAAAAAGAAATTTCTGAAGTCCTGCTGATTCTGGGTGCTGCTACATTCAGGAGTCATCTTTTGCACAGATAAACTGTTAGTCTGACATAAAGACTTTATTTTAAAATTAGGAGACAATGTTTTTGCATATGTGATTGTGCTAAAGATTTTGAGATAAGGAGGTTATCCTTGTGTGGTCTCAAGGAAAGCATGTGTATCATTGGAAGAGTGAAGAGAGGGGGATTTGTGGAGACTGTGACCTTGGAAGTGGAGGAGATTGGAGTATCACAGCCGTGAGTCATGGGGACTGGTTGACACTGAAGACAGAAGAGCAAGAAACAGACCTTTGGATAGAATGCAGCCCTGTGGGCCCCTCTCCATTGCTTCACAATCTCCTTCTTAGGCAACACTGCTTTTCATTTCTTTTTGTTTGCACAGGGTCTCACCACGTAGTCCAGGGCGGTGTCTTACCACAGCGATGGAAAAGCGATGAAGGCAAACTGCCTGCTCCAGTGAGCGCCTCACAGAGGGACTCACACCTGTGGAGCAGTGAGGCCAAATAAACCCTTCCTTCTAGAAGTTTCCTTGGTCATTATGTTCGATTACAACACAATGTAACTAACACCAGACAGTTTGTAGGCTTCTGATATACAAGATAAGCCTACAAAAACCCATCTTTCCCAAAAAGTTGTAGCACAACTCTCAGCAAAGTACAAGAAGGAACTACTTGACAATTCTGAAAAGTAAACCAAACTGCTTCTAAGGAAAAGACGTTCACGGACTAAAGTAAAAACCTTCAAGATTGTCTAATAAGGGTGTATGTGAAGTTCCTGGGCTGTTCCTTGACTTCTTCATCATGCTGATTTAGAGAGAATGGACACCCATTGAAGAAGGGGTGTAGGAATGTTAGAGAATATGAGCTCAACAAGGGATAAACTGCTGAAGAGTAAAACTAAAAGATAGCAGCAAGGAGTTCCTTAGGTAAAATTTTGCACAAATATGTTCAGGGTCTGTTTGCTGAAAAAAATCACAAAACATAGATGGAAGAAGTGAAAGGCAGCCTAGATGAATGGAGAAGTAGTGACTGGAAGTCAATGTTGTCTTCTCGCCAGACTGAACAACTGCTTCAGTGCAATCTATATTGATTTATACCATAACAATTCTCTACAAATGGAAAAGGGCAATGGCTTTAGAATCTCAAAAGACCTAGGGAAAAAAATCCCCAAAAATCTGAAGTTGAAGAATTCACAGTACTTTATTTCAAAGTTTTATTTTATTTTATTTTTTTCGGAGCTGAGGACTGAACCCAGGGCCTTGCATTTGCTAGGCAAGCGCTCTACCACTGAGTTAAATCCCCAACCCCTTATTTCAAAGTTTTAATGCTAAAGTAGTTAAAATATCATAGTATTTCTAAAAGGGAAAAAAAAAACAATGGGATTGTGAACCTGGAAATGTTTTTACATAAATGTGACTAATTAAATGCTGACAAGATGCAAAAGCAATTCGGTACCAAAAAAATCATAAATTTTCTTTCTACAAATGGTTCTGAAACAACTAGACACTGTAATTAAAAACAAAACATTGACTTAAGGCTTATTTCTTATACAAAAACTAACTGTAAAGGCAGCATATATGTAAATGTAAAACACAAAGCTACTAAAATTTAAAAGAATATATAAGAGAGAATGTTTGTGTTACAGAGTTAGGCAGAAGTTCTTAGAAAAGTAGATTCTGTTTTAAAATCTGTGATAAATTAGACTTTATCCAACTTTAAAACTCAACATTAAGAAATGTTAAGTCCCAAACATACACCTATGTGTCTTATGTATAATTTTAGGTAAATATAAAATAGTAAGTTTCCTTAAGGCTTAATCAAATGACCTTGGTGTATATAAAGAAAGTTAACCCACTAGGGCTACCAATACACCTTACAAGAATCACAGACTAACAAAAATCCCACTACCAGACACAAGAAACCTCTTCCTAAGGGTTGGTCAGAATGGTACAAGTGAGTCCCCAAACAATACAGATTATCAATGTAGCCCTTGTTTGTCTCTCGGGGGTTTAAGGTGGGCCCCTGCTGCTGAAAACACCACACGTTTAGAACACATGACTCAACTGACCTGAGCTATATCTAACCTGTAACCCTCTTTCCTGAAGGGTTTCAGGGTTTAATGGATTTTTTAAAATTACATGAGCTCTCGTTAGGGAAACAATCAGTCCTACTGAGCTCAACACTATGAACCGTAGTAATTACCAGCATGGCAAGATATGCGTTAAAGGTGCAAACGGTGGGTACTCACATGTTGAAGGCAACCAATAGCTGTCTGATTGGACAACAAGGGGGATATTATGCCAGGTACTGAAAACCTAAACCAGATTCCCAGGGCTAGTGAGGTCATGGACCCTAGAAAAGTATCTACTACCACCACTTTGCTAGACCAGCATAATTCCTTACTACATTCTTAAACTTGATCCTTATACCAACAGATAGATACATGCAGCTACCACCCTTCGCCAAAGAAATTTCTCTTTACAAAAATAGAAATCATCATGGAAGACCACAACCGGGCACAATGCAAAGATCAATGGATCACGGCGAGTGCAGCCTCAACAGACACATTTATGTTGCAGCTTCTGATTCTGTGGCTCAGGGAAGATTATGGAAGGGGGAAGAAAGATTCTAAGAGCCAGAACACCGGGATGCCGTCTGTGAAACAGTCTTTCTTAGATGCGGCTGCATAAGCAGGACCAGAACAATAACAGTGTCGATGGGTATGTTAACATGGAAGGGGGGAAATTTTGAGGGATCCCACACTTAGACTAAGAACGATAGGCAGCTATTGGCTGATGGGAAATGGAGAATTAACCTCTCCTATGAATGAGTCCCCTTGTTTGTTGTCCAGTTCAGAGTATTAGCCTTGAAACCATATATACCCTAACAAAAATAAACTCAGTGGGTTCTATTTATATATATATATATATATATATATATATATATATATATATATTTGTATGTACACATACATATGTATGTGTTTAAGTAACAACTATAATCAAAGAAAAAGAGATTATCAACTTGAGAGCATGGGGGCATGGGAGGGGCAGTAACTGGGAAGGGCTGGAGGGAGGAAGTGGTAGGGGGGTGATACACTTCTATTTCAATTTAAAAAAATAAATGAAAATCATTTTAAAAAGAAAAAAAGAACCTTAAAATGGCATTAGGGTGGCAAAATGCCTAAGCAGGTGAAAGCATTTGCTATTCAAGCTGATAGTCAGATGAAGTGGTAGGCATCTGTGATTCTAGAACTCCTACAGCAAGATGGGAAATGGAAACAAGAGAATCCTCTGGAAGTCTGGGCTAGCTAGCCTAGAGCACACATAATAGTATAAATGAGAGAGACCATGCCAAACATGGAAGGAGAGAACTGACTCCCCACATTGTCTTCTGACTTCTGCATGGAGTCCACTGTGCACACATGTGCAGTAAATAAATAAATAAATAAAAAATAAAAACTATTGCCTAACAGTAAAAATCATTGAAGTATAGACACACACAATCACAACGGGAAGTCTGGATCTCTGATACATTATGCTAAGTGAAAAAGAAAAATTTTGAAGTTTACAACCCGTATTGTATTGTATGATTCTGTTTATATCACATTCTGGTAAAGACACAAACATAAGGATGAAGAACAGATCAGTGGTTGCTAGGAATTTGCTGTGGAAAGTAAGCAAAAGGGAGTTTGAGTGGGAAGATAGGTGATGAGATGACACTCTGTACTTTACACTTGACAGCTAATGTGTTTGCCAAAACTCATGGAACTACACACGCATGTGAGCACACACACACACAGATAGGTAGATAGATAGATAGATAGATAGATAGATAGATAGATAGATAGATAGATAGATAGATAGATAGATAGACAGAGACAGAGGATTCTGTATGGGAAGGTCAGGAGACTTATGAAAATGTCTCTTCTGGAAATGTGGAAGCACGAAAGGGATTATTAGTGGCTCTGGGTGCTTTTCTCGAGTCCACTGACCTATGCAGCACTTCAACTCAGTTTGCCATGATTGTTATGTTGCTTAAGAACACTAGTTAGCAGAGAGCTATAGCTCTGGTTTTCATTTTCTCCGTGAAATTAAAGAGGTTGACGTGGCGCTGTGAAAAGCATGTGCTCTTTTGCTTTATCTTAAACAAAGGCTGATGAAACTTAACAGTTTCCATGGCAATGACATTTTTTATTCAACATCTAGACAAATAATTGTATAAAAATGCACAGTCAGATGGTGTGGAAAGCTTGTGTGCCAGGACTAAATCAGGCCGCTAGCCAAAGAGTTGGCCACTTGAAAATCATTCCTACATTTTTCTGACAGCTAAGTTGGTGTCTCCTGCTTCCACCTTCCCCGTGGTAGGGAGGGGAACCCTAAGGTCTTTCTCTAGTTCTCATCACTGAGAACATATATTGGAGAGGGGAAAAGTCGCCTAAATATCTAGTGCTGTAGAGACAATCACTACGCATGTCCAGGCATTGAATGTATATGTATGGTTTGTGTATGCATGGTTTCATTCTTGGAGTCAAAGTATATGGCTGTTAGAGATTTGTCTTTAAGGCATCTTAAATAAGCTTGGCACCATAGAGGCTCTTAAAGAGCATTTAATTCAACTCTTTGTTTCAGATATTAAAAAGAAATGGTCCAAAAAGTGATCATACAGTTGAGTTGTGTGCCAAAACCACACCTAGCACCCAAGTCTTCTAGCCTGTGCTATTTTCCCAGGGCCAGCTTCACAAGCTTATAACCTGTGAGATCTTAGAAGACCAGGTACTTTAGGAGAGTCTTGCCCATGGTTTAATGCTCTGCTGTTCCTACCTTAAATTATTCTCATTTTTTTTCAACAGGGAGGCATCCCATTTTCATTTTTAACTGGCTCCATAAAATGTGTGGCTCATTATAATCCTACTATTACAAAGATTTCCATTGAAAGACAATTCCATACTCCAACTAATGGAATGAAGAGTTTGAGAAATAAAGAAATGAAAACTTTTAGACTGAATTTATGGTGATTTCTTGGGTATCTGAGAGAATGTCAGACAGCAGGGGCCTGGAAAATTGCATCATGGGAAGCAATAAAGAGCCAACTCCAATGAGTTGCCCTAGAGCTCAAGCCCATCCTCAGAGAATCAACAATATGTAGTGATTAAGTGGGAGGAAGGTGGGGCTCGTGTTTTTTACTCATATAGTTCACTTGAATGTTCTCCAACTAACAAAGCCTCCAGGGATCTGATTTTCTTTCTCATGCAGAAATAATACAAATATCTCATCGTTTGGGAGAGAATATCTAGATAAGAGGTCAGTGGGAGATGGTTATAAACTAAAGTGTGTACATACTTTCCATTTGGGAATTTAGGGGTGTCTGGTTGTTAGATGTATTAACACTGGACAATAATGCCAATGAGGACATTGGGGAAAGTGAATCTTTTTGTTCAGTAGTGGTGTCAGCCAGGAGTATCTGTATTTGATGCTGGGGGTTAGGTACAAAGAGTCGCTGCTCATTCATTCTGTCCTTTTAGCAACAGTTCCATTGTCAGTGAAACAGGAACCAGTGGGAGCCTTAAAACACTTACTCAACTCCAATTCCCAGTTTGCCACTCTGGAGGCTCACAAGGACCATCTCCCTTATTCCTCTCACACCTTAGTCACTGCATCTGTCAAATCAAGACCCGACTTCCCTGGGTTTTAGCTGAAAAGAATCAACAGTACCACCATGTTTAGTTAGACTAAACAGCTATGGACAATTCCAAGTTCTAATACTGGTTCTGCTGCTGTGCGACTGTGTTTTGTTTTAACCTTTCCATGCCTCTGCAGAAAGGGTGAGATGGTGTTGACATGGACTAGAATAAGATGCTACAACATTGTAAAAGTGAGGGGTGACAGAAAGACTTCAGGGCTGCTGGTTTGCAGCCCAGTGTGTGAGGAGGCTAAATTATCACTCCCAGCCACCCATGAAGACAAATGATGAACAAAGTGGAAGACAAAACAACAACAACAACAAAGCCAGTTTTCTGAGATCCATCAAGGAACCGGGATCACAACAGCATACGGCTTGCACAAAACTTCCAGAAGCAGACAAGCGGATAGTGACAACCACATGGTGTGGCACAAGTAACTAAGAACAGAATCTGCTGAGAGAGTCAGAGTAATGGAGTGTTCAAATGCACAGTGTAATGAGTGAGCTGCTGGAGACTCGGTGTGGACAATTGGAAAGTAGAAAAGAGAAAGAAAAATTATGGAAGAATGGGGAAGATATTGCCAGCTTCAGGTTCCTCTAGCCTTTAATGTGAAGAGGGAGAAGTAGACAGCTGCATCCCCTTCTAAGAGTTGCTGGAGAAGCAATAGACTTGAAGAACTTACTACTACTACCCTTTTATTAAAACTTATACAGTATCCAACTGGCTTTTGTACACCTGTCCTTACACCCACAGAATAGTGCAATTCTCACCCCTTCCCAGAGAAGCTTCTTTTGTAGTGTGTGTGTGGCAGCGGGTGGGTGGGGGCGTATTATAGAGAACCACAACAAGTCAAAATGCAGAGAACGGTAACTGTGGAATGCCCATCCCCAAACCATATATCTACAACACACTCTTCTCTCTTATTCTTTTTTAAACTCTTAATCCTTTTTTTCTATTTTATTTATTTTTCTCTCATACAATACACCCCAACAGCAGCTCTTAGTCTTATTAAGAGATCTTAAATACTTTGGGTAGCGTTCCTTGGTAAGCCATGTTTCAGAAATATTTTCTAGCCATCTGTGAATTGTCTTCTCACACTCTTGAGTTCATACTGTCCTAGTCAGCTTTAGCTGTCAACTTGACACAGTATAGAGTTACCTAAGAAGTAAATATGAAAACATAAATATGAATAACATTGCACAGACTGAGCAGGTTGTTTTTATGAATATGTATGTATGTACAGATACATGCATGTAACAACAATTAAATTAAATTAAAACAATTTTAAAAAAATTAAATTTTTAAATTAAAAAGAGGCCATGAATTTGAAAGAGAGCAGGGAGGAGAATTGGAAGGGTTTAGAGGGAGGAAGGAAATGGAGAAATGTCATAATTCTATCATACTCTCATCAAGAAAATGAAATACAAAATATAAAATAAAATTAAAAAAATGATCATTTCAGAGTGGCTGCACATTCCCCCACATAGACAGGTTCTATTCCAAACCAAACTCAAAGCAACTTTTTTTTCAGTACCTAGTGCATAAAACTAAAAATAAAATCAAGGAAGAGAACTGAACTACCATAAAAAAAACAGACAGGGATTACCTGGCAGACAGAGGCAGGGTGGTGCTTGGAAGGAGACAGAGTTCAAAGAGACCTGCCCATGTTGTCACATGTAATCAGAACCACATGGGTGACTTTCTCCTATTGTTAAAACCACACATTTGTTTCTGAGGCTCCTGTTCCTTTGCTTGCTTTTTTTAGAACAAGGTCTCATTAATTAGTCTGGACTAGCCTCAAATTTGCAGTCCTCCTCTCTGGGCTTCTTAAGTAGTAGGATTACAGGTGATACCACAACATCTGGTGTCTAGCATGCCATATGCATTCTATTTCCTTCTTGAAATGATTTCCATTGTTTGGCAGTTTTATATATTTATATAAGGGATTTTTATAACTTTCATCCCCTATTTCTCATCCCATTTTCTGTCCTCCTGGAACCCTTCTCAGTAGGTCTGCGTCCTACTTTGATGTCTCCTTTTGTGTGACTCACACTGAGTTTAAGAGTTACTTGTCAGTGCATCTGTGGGAGGCCATTTAGTGGAGCAAGGACAACTTATCCATGACTACACCACTGAAGAAAATGGCATTCCCTCCTTCAACTACAGTTCATTATCAATAGTCTCTTTTGGAAGCAGGGGACCTCAAGGGGCTCTTCCTTCATTCTTGATGAAGTGATAAAGAGCCCAGTCTTGTGTGGGTCTTATGCAGAAAAACCACAGTGCAGTGAGTTCATGAGTGCACCAGTTATGCCATGTCTAGAAGGCATCATTTGTTCACATCTCCACAACCAATGCTTGGACATCCTTTCCTCTTCCATCCTGTGATGTTCTCTGAGCCTTGGAGTGGGTGACGGACTACTCCATCATCACTTATTCTTGTCACTCTGACCAGTTAAGGTGATGAAATAAGAGGTAGATGAAACTCTGAGGTATGGATTGATGGTTGTTGCTTTTCCTATTCAGGTGAATCTTGTCACAGGGGGGCACAACATAATAGGCTAGAGCCTTGGAATGCAGCCAAATTTGCTAATCCTCCAAAAAGCTCTCACATGCCTGTCATCCAGCAAGGCACTGCTTCCTCCTTTACTCTCATGGGAATCCACAGCTACACTTCCCCTTGGCAGCTGTTAACTGCCTCACACTGTTTACCCCCTGCTTTTTAGCCATTCATGTTTATGTTTTGTTTTCCAGCTCCTGGTCTGGCACACAACAACCCCTTTGTTCATATTTATTTGTAAGAAATAATATAGACCTGAGCACCTGGGAGCCCATAGACTCTGAACCAACAGTTAGGGAGCTTGCATGGGACCCACCTAGGCCCTCTGCATGTGTGTGACAGTTGTGTAGCTTGGTCTGTTTGTAGGGCTCCTAGCAGTGACATCAGGACCTGTCCCGGGCACTTGGTTGGCTTTTGGGAATCTGTTCCCTATGCTGGATTATGTTGTCCATCCTTGATGGGGGAGAGGAACTCAGTCCTGCTTCAACTTGATGTACCATGCTTTATTCATCCCATGGGAGGCCTGCCCCTTTCTGAATTGGAGATAGAAGAGTGGATGGGGAAGGGGGTAGATGGGAGTTGGGGGGACAGAATGAGAGGGAATGAGGGAGGGGAAACTGTGGATGGTATATAAAATAAATGAAAACAGTGTTAATAAATAAAATAAATAATAATAATAAAAATAATTTAAAAAGAAAAAAAGGATTAATATAGGTTTTCTATGTAAATTCATATTAAAACACATCAAAGCAACATTCCAGTGTTTATCATCATCTTTTCATGAGTGGGCATACACAGTTTCTTTTTAGGTGGTGCTAGAATCAAACCTAAATGTGTATGCTAAATGAGTACTCTTCCATAGCCATGTGTATCTCCAGCCATATTGGATCATCCTTTTAAAACACCCTTTTCCAGGACAGCTCTGAGTGTTGAACATTCGTAAAACACAATTATTTATTTTCACTTCCTGGTGAGAGACTGATTTAATTCTGAAGAGGAATTAATTTCCTATTATGTGTTAATTTTGCAGCTTCCATTTAAACCACAAGGTTCAATTATTATTTCAACAAATATTGTTAGAGTCTACCACAAACATACTGCCATGCCATTGCCCTGACTTAATAGGTCATCCTGAATATTCATTTGCCTCATTGCCAAGCATATTCTCAGTTATGAGGACTATTCAGAGGGTAGAAATATGTGACTCATTAATCAATATAAAAACCCTTCCCTTTGGAACAGGAAGTTACAAGAAAAATTACTAGGTAGAATTGCTAGCTTCAACACTGCAAGGTGAAGGTGCAGACCAAATTTTCAAAGTAAGTATTCACAGTTCGCACACAATTCTGAAATCCCTCATTGGCATCCCAAGCACTAAAAATGAGAGAAGAAAAAACACCACATGAGCTCTCTCCTCTTTCGTTCAACAAGAGATACACAGGATGCACTAGTTTCTAAAACAGTCTAACAGGGAACTTTGAGGGCATTGTGGGAAATTCTCTATGGGGGAATCAGTAGAGAAGAGTTCTTGTTGTACTGTGTGTCTCCCTCTTCCCAAGGGTGACGTGCCTGCCTCCATCTTGACTCTAGTCAAGAACAATTGGAGCACAAAGTGAGCACTCAGAGAACGTGTCAGTAATCTGTTAACTCGAGCCCAGTGAACCACTCCTAACTCCTGCCTAGACACTAATGAGTGAGACTGTCTTCACCACAGCTGCTCAGAGGGAAAAAGAAACTGATGTCGAATTTCCTGCATTGACTGAAGCAAAAGATGAAAGATGGGTGATCATAAACTAGATACGGGGCACATCTGAGGGAGGACCAGCGATTCAGGCACAGGCCAAAGGAAGTCCCTGGGGGAAACAGAAGATGCCCTTAGGTTCCCAGGAAGCTTGCTCATGTGCCTACCTGCTTCTTTCTTTTACCCTGTTCAGTGAATTTCATTACAGTAGCCATATTTCTGTTAAAACAAAAGGATATCAAAACCCTCTAAGGGCTTTCCATGTGACACAACAAATCCCAATATGACCTAGAAGACCCCATACAAATGAACGCCGCCACGTTTTCTTACCCAGATTATTGTCTTTGTTCTGTTCCCTTGCACTGCCGATGAACCAGCCTTCTTCGGCCCTATACACTTGCAGTCCCCTCTGCCTGGAAATATTAAATGCCCTGGAGTCCCAGTTACCGGCTTCCTGAAGTCTGTCTCTGAATCTGCATTTTAAATGTCCTCTTCCAATCATTTTCTCTGCTTCCATTTTCTCTTTCCTTCTCTTGTTTTCACATCACTGTCTAATTTATATATGTGTAGATTTATACATGTGTAGATATTACACATAGATGATTATGTACATATGATATGTCATGGTTTATTTGTATGTGTATATTTATGTTTCTCCCATAGAAACATAATTTCCATGAAGGCATGAATTTTGTCTGTTTGCTGCTATGTACTAAAAGCCTAGACCCTCTGCATACGTGTGACAGTTGTGTAGCTTGGTCTGTTTGTAAAGCTCCTAGCAGTGAGATCTCCTAGGGACCTGTCACTGGCACCTAGCTGGCTTTTGGAAACCTGTTCCTCGTGTTGGCTTACCAAGTCTTGATGCAGGGGGAGGAACTCGGTCCTGCTTCAACTTGATGTGCCATGCTTTGGTCAAGTCCATGGGAGTCCTGCCCCTTTCTGAATGGAGACGGAGGAGGAGTGGATGGGGAGGTGGGTAGAGGAAAGGCGGGGGCAGGTAACGGAGGGAGGGAGGGGAAACTGTGGTCAGTATGCAAAATAAATGAAAAAAAGTTAATAAAATTAAATTTAAAAAAAGCCTAAGCCAGCAGCATTGCTCAATAAATATGTTTTACTGAATGAAAAACGTGTACACTCTTTGTCCTTCCTTTCCGGAGTCATGTGCATTTTAGCATGAGGTACCAGGAATCCTGCAGTGACCCCAGCAAAGGTGGCACATGTCTGTAATCACGGTACTGAAGAGGCCAAGGCAGGAGGATAAGGAGTTCAGTGCCAGGCTGGGCTATGTAGTGATTACAAAGTAAACAGCGATAACCCTAGGCAAAGCAAAACACAGAAGTGTGACTTACACATGGTATTCTTTGTTTAACGCTGTATTTCCCAAACTTACCTGACTGAAATTCCCGGGTCTCGTGTACCAATAAACCTTTCAGAAAGATACTTTGTCTGTAGGCAACAGTAATGGAATTCAGTCCCTCCAAGGGAAAAGATGAAGAAATTGCATCAGGCAGCGGTGGAATGACTGAACATTGACAGCCGGTTTGTTTGTGGAAGATCCAGGTCTGTCCCCGGCTCCCTTGCCCTTTCTTCCTCTAGACCATGGTTTTTGCCACTTTGTTTCCGCCTTACCTCCAGAAACCAAGAGTTCTCTGGGAGTCTACAGTGACTCTCTGATACAAATGACACGTGAGATTACACATTTGCTACTTTCACTGAAACCCATCCTTCCTCCGCAACCTTTCATGATGGAGCTTCCCCAGTACACCAGCTCCCTTTGAAAAGAACAGTTTAGTAGAGACCATAAAGACAAATTCATAATTTTACCCTGGTCTCTACCTAATATACCAAAAACCTCCTGGTGACAAAAAATATATATATTCCAAGAGTTCTTTGTACCCATTAAAGTGCTTAATAATACATTCATGAAGTATTAACAACTATCTTCTAATTAACTTACCCAAATAAAAGGTTAAGTTAATTTGCTTTAAGAAAAAAGGTCAGGAAAACACATTTGGCTAATTGAAAGGCATCTGGGTAGTTTGTCTAAGTAAAATGACCCAGAAACAGGCTCTATGGATGTAAAGGCATTTCACCAATGATTTCAGACTTTATAACACCTTATATTTTTAGTGTTTTGTGACTCACAAACAGCCTGTGTCTATTACCTCATCTGAACATTCCTCATTTGATATGTCATTTTTAAAGGTATAACAAAATCGTAAAATGGCATTGATAAGCATTTTAAAAGACAGTATATGATCAGAGGTCACCCAAAAATGTATGTTTCAAATGTAAATCGATCAGAAGTTTAAAAACAGAAATAAAATAAAACTGTGAAATAAAATTTCCAGAACAGAATCTAGTGTACTGGTCAAGGGCACTGCTTATTTCTGAATACTATGCTATAAAATTTTAATATATGACGTTGTCAGGACACTGTATCCAGACAAGGGTGACCAAGATGATGTCTGTAAGCCTTCTGAAATGACAAATAACAACTCGGAATGCTCAGCCTGTAAAAGAGGAAATTTCCAGGATGACATCATTAGAAGTCTTTAGATTCAAAATTTATCAAGTGTAAAGGTGACAGTAATTCACACTACAATATTTGTGAGTACAGACCCTGTACAATGGACAGAAACTGTAGGTGGAAATAACCAGCATAAGGTCACAGAGAATGCTCCAATTCCTACCTCTCTCAGAAGTCTCAGCCTTCTAGGCTGTTCAACATAAAGAAAAAAAAATCTCTAGGAACAGAAGCTGTCTGATAATAGACCGGGCTATTTGGGAATTAAGCAAATATCGAAAGAGTTCTGCTGCCTGCCTCCTTGGAAACTTTGAAACAGACTTTTATTGGTAAGGTCAATCAAGTAACCTCAGCAAATCCTTGCAGTCTAAAGAGTCAATGATTTCATCTTCTGAGAGCAGACCATCATTTATTGATCAAATTTTACTCTATTTATGTGATCAACTTTCTCTTTCAAAGTAGCAAGATGATTAAATATACAGTCCGCTAAAATATGTGTAAACAAACCATAAACTGATCACCACTGAACACACACAGTACCTAGAACAGCACCAGGCACAAAGCAGTATCATCATATGGGTGGATTAGTGTATGATACAGCTGTACAAAAGCTGCTGAATCCCTTCACACATATCGCATATCAGCCCTTTTGAGACTTAAGCAACAACCAGTGAAACACCAGGCAGTTTGCTGCACCTATTTGACACATCCTGTATTGCCCTCTCTTACAATGCTTTTCAACTTAATGTTATAGCTTTAAGTTTCATCAAAAGGATAGCTTAGATAAGCTATGATTGAAACCATCACAGTTCATGGTGTCTGTTATGCAAGAAACGTGATAACCCCGCCCCCTGCAATTAATGCCAGTGAAAAAAGCTTTCCTCCTTGTCTTCCTCTGCCTCCTCTACCTTCTCTCCCTTCCTCCCTGCCTTCCTCTCCTTTCCTGAACAAGATAATGGGAACTGTAAACAATCTTAGTTCCTATCTTCCCAGGAGGGCTAGGAAGTTTAAGCAACCCTGTGTTCTAACATTGACATCCCGAATCCCTCCATCTCCCCAATCTTATAGCAAATCAGGACTTAAAAACATGTTTTTGTCTGCAATGGGCACTTTGGTTGAAATAGATATTAAAATACACTGAATAAATATAATGTAATAATAATAAAGGAAACTGGCCCTTTGATATGTACAGCAATTTAAAATACAGTTGTTCAGAAAACAACTCAGAGCCTTCCCAATTAAACCTCTCTAAACTCCTGCTGTGAGTATCCCTAGATACAGAAATGGCCCAGTAGTTGTCATTTAAAAACTTTTCCATATATATTTATATTTATATTTTAAATTTTCAGTCATAAGTTCATGGGATACATGGTAAGCACCTATTTTAAATAATTTAGCTTGTTTTTATTATCTATGACATGAAAACAATCAATGTTAGGCGTATGAAAAGTGCATTCATTTCTACACAGGCTCACACATGGGATTTTGGAAACATGAATGTGTTAGGTAGCCAGCAGGTGGAATCAACATTAGAATTCGAGATGAACTTTAGACTCAAGAATATTTAGGTGAATTCTGAACTGCAATGCACAAATACATAAATAGCTATGAAAATCATCTATGCGGGAAACGTTTCTTTAGAAAAATGTGTGAACATATCTACATGGTACTTGAGACATGATACACATTTACTAACATCTTCACTCCTTTTTGCCTCTGACAATTCTGGCTTGAATGTTATTACAAACAGACTTTTAGTATTCTTCCGGGGAAGTATTTGTCTGGAAAACATAGGCACCCCAGAAAGCATTGGAAAACAAGGATAGAATGAGACTGGTCAAGAGAGAGAGCTGGACTGGCTCTTGGAAGTAACTGTGGAGATGTAAGTGCCACTGTCAAACCCTGTGAACAAAAGAAACCAAGTCATCGTAAAAGGCCAAAAATAAGACCCATATTGAGATCAAAGGAAGCAATGAAAGACTTGCCACTAATCCAATCACCATCCCGTCAAATAGACACAGGCAGGTTTTGGCTTTCTGAGTCATGTTCCAGCCATTTAACTTTCAAAGAAACATGTTAAATTGCTGGTATGTGAAGAAGAAGTACAATTGCAGCAGAGCCCTTGGGGGAAACATTGAAAAGCATTTATTGGTCCAGCCATGTGAAACTGTCATCCAGCTCTCCGGTCAGACCTTCCAACAGGAAATCTTTAAAGCAATGTTTTAGCTCCACTCCTGACATCTCCTTATAAATGAATGTGATGTTTGGCATGGACCGCTGTTTATTTAGGTGTGTGAAGGTTCTGGCTGTTAACTTGGAAGGAAAGTTATTTCTCTACCTCCCTTAGAGACTGTCCAAGTATTTGTTTGACAGAGTGAACACCCAGGACCAGAAAAGAGGGCCTGAGCCAGACTTCTACACTACTTAGTGCTGAATTTGTCCTGACACTTCTCCCCCACCTCTTTTGGCTAGGAGCTCCATCCCTTGCCTTTAGCTGTCCTCCTGGAAAAATGTAAGTATCAGTCCTGAGTCCTTTCTGCCAGCATTTTGATGTCACCTATAACAGTTGACATCTTTCTTCCCTTCGTTCTTTCAAGTAATGTCAAGCTGATACAGTTCCCATGGAACATTTACACCTTAACTGGCTGCTTTTTAATAATGCTGAAAAATTTTCGGAGCATAAAAGAAAGACACAGAACTGGTAGAATGTGACATTCTATAATGGGTTTGATTGAACTGTTCATAGGCTCATATAATAAGTTAAACACACAGAAGAGTGATCACATCCCTACATCCAAGACTGACCTTGGAAGAGATGATCATTTTCCTCCATCCACTCGGAACAAGGAAATTGTACACATAGAATACCTGCCATCTATCGAATATGCTGTCTATAAGATGGGTAGAAGGTAAGTGTGCATTTGGGGGGGGGCAGGGAAGAGAGAGACAGGCAGAGACAGACACATCCAAGCCCAGTAAGTTTTCTTAAAATATTCAGTGGATGTAATTTAAAAATCATAAAACTTTTGACATTCTTTCCATGATCATATCTTGACTGGCTGAAGCAACATTCTGTACTGTCATTTAATGCTGTTATCTACATTACCAGATCATTCTGACATGAATCTCCCAGACACCCAGGTGACCTCCATAGAACAGGCCTGAAATTCCCAGGAATCAAGTTTACAATGATGAGTTCCCAGAAACAGCAAGGCACTGTCCTTGTTTGTTCCACCCTAAAAATGTAAACTATCCCAAGAATCACAGACACAGGCCATATACACCAGGGCTAATTTCATATACACCAGGGCTATAAATGTGTGTCATTCAAGCTCAGCAAAGGAGAGGATTTGGTGAAAAAAGACAATGAGATGTGGAGACCTTGGATGAATAAAGCAAAGGTGGAATATGAAAAAGAAAGCATCTTGGGACTTTAGATGGATAGAAAAATGGTAGATTTCAAAACCTTAATGTGTAACTATGACAAGAAGGTGATGGCAGGCATATTTTAAAGCTTTCAAGTAGAAGCTCACAGTAAGAACTTCTGTGGAATTGAAGGAAAAGCCAATAATTTAGAGTCTTCTATTTGCCAACATTTCCACCTCCTCTCCACCCTCCTCAGCACTAGCAATGAGAAACACATTGAAGAGTGTTTAACCTGTCTGGAAAAGTGAATGGGTTTGTATTGTTGTTTGTTTGTTTGTTTTTACTTTGCTATATGCTGGAACAAACAAATTCTTCCCTCTGGAGCAGGTCATAAAGAAACCTTTTCATTAGTCTTAACACCCATAGGCTGCATCTCTGTGGACACAGAGAAAGAAATCTATGTCTGGAAAAAAAGTTTTTGGTCCCTCTACATTCCTCATTCCTTCTGGGACACATTGGAATCTCACCCAAGAGTAGATAATCGCACAGAGAAAAATGAACACAAATGGTCAATCTGTTTGCAGGACCAAACGTAGGGTGAAGAAGCATGAGAGCCTGGATGTAAGGGCACGCCAGTAAATTACAGACATTCAATATATACAACATTTGTAAACCAGGCAATCAGGTTTCAGTACACTGGTTTTTGTTTGTTTGTTTTTGTTTTTTAGAAAGAAACAATGAAAGGAAGGAAGGAAGGAAGGAAGGAAGGAAGGAAGGAAGGAAGGAAG